>JAIPMN010007754.1:0-18397 GCA_020650975.1 Apostichopus californicus
GGGGGTCTGACAACACCTTCCCGACCAACAATTTTGTCAGTTTTTCCATTTTTGTAACATACTGCCATGCTACTTCCTTTTGCCAAAGTTTGGTCCATGGGCTGGATGGTGTGAAATCAACACGCCTTTTGGGGGTGGGTGAGGGTGACCTTTGTGGGGGTCTGACAACACCTTCCCGACTGGGAATTTTGTCAGTTTTACACTTTTTGTAATGTACATCCATACTACTTCCTTTTGACAAAGTTTGGTCCATGGGCTAGATGGGGTGAAATAAACCCGCCTTTGGGGGGGTGTGTCAGGGTAATCTTTGTGGGGGTCTGACAACACCTTCCCGACCAACAATTTTGTCAGTTTTTCCATTTTTGTAACATACTGCCATGCTACTTCCTTTTGCCAAAGTTTGGTCCATGGGCTAGATGGTGTGAAATCAACCCGACTGGGGGTGACTTAGTGGGGGGTCTGACAACCCCTACCCGACCAGGAATTTTGTCAGTTTTGCCTTTTTTGTAATGTACAGCCATACTACTTCCTTCTGACAAAGTTTGGTCTATGGGCTAGATGGGGTGAAATCAACACGCCTTGTGGGGGTGGGTGAGGGTGACCTTTGTGGGGGTCTGACAACCCCTTCCCGACCAGGAATTATGTCAGTTTTGCCTTTTTTGTAATGTACAGCCATACTACTTCCTTCTGACAAAGTTTGGTCCATGGGCTAGATGGGGTGAAATTAACCCGTCCGGGGGGTCTTTTTCAGGGGGTCTGGGGTCCAAACCCGACCACTGGGGTTGAGCTGACAATTATTTTGTGAATGACCTAGATTGTCTAAGTAACTTTAAGGGGTCAAACCTTCTGGGCTAAATGGGGTGAAATCATATGTGACAGGCTCTTGGCCTATATATATAGAGGAATTTCGATAAACAGCCATACGTAGGATAAACGTGGATTTGAGAAATGTCTTTGATGCAGCATATCACCGGTGGTTTGCTTAGGCGTTAAGTTGTGTTGCTGAGCAATGGAATGAGTATAAAAATCGAATGACGGGTACAAATATTAAACGATTACTGTTGCTGAATTTAATGAAACAACACAGTTAAATATCAACGTTACCTAAATATAAAGCTTAGTATTAAACTACAGTATATTTTGAAAACGAACAATCGCCGCCTTTTACCTCAACTTTGGAATCTTTTCAGTTTATAAAGTCACTTCAGATGGGAAAACCGTACAGAGGTCTTGGATGAAAAACCCACCTTAAAATAACCCGGCCGGATATCGAACCCGGAACCTCCCAGTTGCTAAGCCTCATTGCTTCAAATGCCATCGCCTTTATCTACTCGGCCACAGCACCGGTTTTGACCCAAGAACCGACAGGCTGGCGTGATAGCTTGTTTGGTTTTCGGGCTGATGTACAATTTACTTACTTACTTACTAACTGCCCATTATGCCTCCTGGCACATAGGGCAGCAACAAAAGTCTTCCACTCCTTCCGATCCTGGGCTAGTTTTTGGATGGTTCCCCATGTGTGGTTCAGGTCTTTAATCTCCCCTTCCACCGTTCTTCGCCAAGTGTTTTTAGGACGTCCCCTCTTTCTTTTGCCTTCTGGTGTCCAGTGGAGGGCTGTTCGTGTGATGTCATCTATGTTCTTTCTCATTACATGTCCGATCCATCTCCACCTTCTTCTCATGATGATGTTCTCCATGCTGTCTTATTGGCATTGGGCATGTAGTGCTTCGTTTGAAATAGTGTTTGGCCAGAAAATACGACATATTCTTCTTAGACTCTTTGTGTGGAAGACTGACAGCTTATTGAGGTCAATTTGTACAATTTGCTAGATGTAAATGCATAGGGACATTGGTAACAGGCCAATTCAGCTATATAGACCCACATAACATGGATGGAGATTGTTTTCTACTGGAACCCACCACAACTGAGCTACAGATTAAAGGTAGTCAGTATAGGCCCCAAATTATAGCACGCTATATAATTGCTGGAAGTTTTCAAAAAGTACTTTCCTGGAGGTATTTACTCTCCAAATTTTTCTCAGACATTTTTAAGGGACACACAAAATGACTGGATGTCCCAGTGAGGAACATTTCCTCGAAGGTTGTAATAGAAACAGTTTAAGAATTTTGACCAAAGGTGACCATATTGAATATCTAGCATATTTGGGACCCATACTGCATACCTTTAAGATCCATTTGATTTTGCATTATATATCTATGATAATCAAGCGCGCGCTAGGTGCAAGCTGAGCCTAGCCTTAGCTCCGACTCGGGCGCGCTTTGTGAGAAGCCTAGTAGAGATGGGTGATCAGTAGGGTGATTGGTATCCCTGCTTTGTCGCACTATACCAGTTTCTTGTTCTGATGAAAACGACTGGTAGGAACCGTGAAGGCTATTCCTAAGGTAAAAACACCAAATGCACGTCGTGAAATTACGAAGCTGAATAAATTCAATGGAGACTTAGAGAACCGTTCCAGTGGGGTTTGATGGATTGATTATTTTTTCATCTTTAGTACAATTAAACTTATAAAACAATGCAAAATGGACCAATTCAATGGCTATACAAATGATTGCTTTTAGCGATTGACCCATAATGTGCCAGGCTAGAAGACAAATAATCATAATCATTGGTGAGCTCCCAACTTCAGCAAGGATGTTACTACACCGAGATATTTTTACCTCACTGATCGAGACACATAATTCTCTAATATGAACACGCTTGAGAGTCTGGAAGTAATTTAGAGAGTCATAACTACTAATAATGTACTTGTTGAAACCTTTCAGCAATTTTATGCCTGCCTAAGCAAGTCTGGGGTCAATATACTATAGTGCGTTGACTTGACTATTGGCAAAATGTCTGGGATTATAACATGGAGTCAACGGCGTCCAATGGATATGTTTAAACACAATATATGGCGCGGAAGGTACAGATCGCCGTGTCGAACCTGTACTGCCCCTGGAGTAGGACCGGGTGAGACGACTACCAACGTTAGACTACTGTACAATCTGTTAATAATGTTGTGAATACGTTACGTTCGCTGTTGCATAACTTTCACTTTCGGGTAGACTACAGTGGAATGGATGCAGTTTATCTCTGGCACACTGCCATCGGGATACTCATGAGATGAGCGAAGAGAAGAAATAGCCTTCAACATAATTTAATAACTACGCTTTTGACAAATACTAGAGCATCTGTCTATTGTTAGGCCTGTCAGAGGTCAGTGCGCGTCTGGCTCTGTTGCAACTCCCCGGTCCTAGCCGAGCGTTAGGCCTACAGAAGGTCCAAGCTAAACTTAACATAGTGGCTGGACATAGACGTAGGCAAGGATAACCCATGCAAAATTAAACAATATAGGTAAGTGGTTGAACATGCCTGTAGTGTTATGATGTTAGCCTACAACAGACCTAATTAAGCCCAAACACTATTTCTCAGGCTAGGCTTCATAATCTTAGGCTGAATGGTTAGTAAGTAATATCATGATCAAGCAAATGGGGGCTGGTGTCTAACGTAATAACAGTATGTAAGTGGGCATAGCCTAGATCGGTTAAGCTAACGTTGTTAGGCTAGGCCCAGTAGAATAAATATTCTAGGGTGGAATGTGTAGTGTACAGTTTAGCTACAGAATATTTTAGGGTGAACACATTATTTATGCAGTTAAAGCAGGACCACGTTTTGTAGTTCTTATCTTCTTTCTATCTTCCAGTTATCGTGACATTGCTTTCCTATCCTAGTGGCACTGATAATACTAGATTCTGGATGGCCAATGATACTGCACAGTTGTGGCAATTATAGGCCTACTCGCTTCTAAGGCCAATCACAGCCAAAATTCTAACTTGAAGCATCTTTTGACATCATCACTCACGATGGATTCAGAAGCGGAAACAGTTTTTGATGGTGATGAAGGACGTAGTACCCCGTCATCTTCTCAGTCAACAGAACTGTTTGATGATGATAACGACGATGAAGATGATGATCATGTTATGGAAGTGATTGACGAGTCGGGAAGCCGTCCAGATGACACAGCGACTTGGTCAAGAGACAGCAACAGCCAACATCTGTTACAGCACATTGTTGCAAGAACTCAAAATGTAATTTCACAAAACCTCCATTCTGGGGAGAACAGGGCCACCGCTGGTGAGACGGGGGATAACCCAGGACAGTCCGAGCCTATAGAAGCCAATGTATTAAGAACTAGTCAATCAAGGGCTGATCCCCAAAACAGGGCTTCAGCGAGTAATAGTCAAACTGAGATTCAGAACAGTCCCCCGAGACCGTCAAGTCGGTCAGCCCAAACAAACCGTGCCGAGTCGCCTGTTTTCAACACCACTGTGGTGGGCCATTCAAGTCGAACCAATGTACAACGAACGGCAAGTCGGTCAGCCGAAACAAACCGTGCCGAGTCACCTGTTTTCAACACCACTGTGGTGGGAAGTCAAACCAATGTACAACGAACGGCAAGAGTTCCTGTAGAGAGTCCAAGATCCAACGCAATTTCCCAGAGTCACCAAAGACAGACTATAAATTCCGTCTCGACGGTACCCTCCGTCACTTTAGAGGGGGACAGACTAACAGCCTCGGAGAATGAAAGACGTCGCGATTCTCTGAGCGACTTTAAGCTCCCGAATGATGACACGAAGAAGACCGTCTTCGACGACGATACAGACAGTGACGATGAATCCGTAAGTATATATATTGTAGGATATGTACGAGACTAACGAGAATACGTATATACTTTAGAAAAACTGTGTCAGTCGGTGTGAGATAAATAGATTTTGTAGACTATAGGACAAGTGGTACAGTATGAGCACTGCAAAAAATCTACCGACAGTCTGAAATGAACTTAGATATCTCATCGGCCATAAATACCCACAGAATGAAAGCTACCCTATTACTGTATGGTTACCAGATGGACTATCAATTATCTGCAGTGATGTTACTCCTGACTTCAGACCTTCCATTGTAGTGATATCTTGGACACCTGCATTTATGAATTTATTTATTCTGGAAGTAACACCAGAAAGTCCAGGTTTTGCCTGAAAATAATTCGTGCAGTTTAAGCGTCTTGTCCAAAAAAAATTATGCGTCAATTCGGGCCCAATGCGAGCGTAATTATAGCGAGTCGTGGAAGCTTGAGATCCCACGATCAGCTAAAAGTAGACTTCTAAGCCGCTCACAAGTGGACGGTTTTTCCTTCTACGGTTTAAACCTTGTTAGTCGTACATTCCTAATTGGAAAGCAGAATACTCCCCAACAGTTTGTTAATGGGGTCCATGGCATCTCAGCCGCTTTGTACCGACTATTGTATCTTACCGGACTCGACAGCCTTGTCCGTCTGACATCTGCTGACTTTTACACACGGAGCTTTTCACATATACAAGGCTTCTAGCTTAGGCTTGAACTCTGCAGTACTGGACTGGAAGGGCGGATCTTTAATCTCAATTCTCAAAATGAATATCAAAGGTGTAACAGTAGTATACGTACGAAAGTGTGCTCGCCACATGACTTATTGGACCATAAATATATGTACATAGTGTCCAGTGTTTAGACCATGTCCGGCCAAGGAGAGTTAACGAATCTCTGTAATGCAATATTATAAAAGTTATTTACATTAATCAATGCTTATTTATGCCACAGCACAATCTCATTTTGATTTGGAACACTAAAAATGCTTCTTCAAAACTGTATTCTTTCTCTTCAGCAAACCTGCATAATTTGCTACGAGCCTTGGTCTAATTCTGGGAAGCATCGGTTAGCCTCCCTCAAGTGCGGCCATTTGTTTGGTTCAAGGTAGGTCAATTCGGCAGGAGTGATTCCAGGCAAAAATGTCTAAACTTATATCAGTGAAATAAAAAGATGTACATATGATGAGCAATTGTTGTTTTAAGGGATAGTCCAGACGAAAATGTATTTTTCAGGACTGATGAAAGGTCTTGGTGAAGTTTGCATTTCAAATTTTTATGAAAGGTTTTATTGTGATACTGTAATAACATTTGAAGTTGTTACCTGTTTGCACTGGTCAGTAGTGAACTTGGGGCAAACAGGTGTGATGTCATCAACGTATGCTGGCAAAACTTGTTTTAAATGTCTTCCCTTAGAATTTCCACTTTCTTTTTCGAAATTGAAATGCATCTCAATGTGAATACACTCATACAGTCGTTGGTACAGTATATTGTTAACTTCACATTACCATAGGAAATATTCCCCTGGCCTATCATTTTAACTAGTGACTGATCTTTCCAAATTTTGAAATTTATAATTATAATATGGTGCTAATCATTCCGTGGAAAAATACCAGAAGATTATTAACAATGTGTGGTATTAAGTTCTAAGAACATGTTATGATGTATCGAATTAGAAACACAAGTATCTGGCCCACTCCACAGCATTTAAAGCAAATCCAAGGGTAGATGAAACTGAATATTTATTTGCCACCGGCTGTGTAAGTGTCAGGACTCTCCCTACATGTGACTGCATTTGTGTTGTAAAAGTAACTGCTGTCTTATGTTCCTAATCCAGGCCTGGTAATGGTGTGTAACTCTAGTTCATACTTGTACACAGTTAGTTGTGAGGTTTGTTAATCCACTGACATATTCAGATATTAAAATCCTGCCATACCCTCCCTCTGTCTTACCCTCCCTCTGTGTTACCCTGTTTTACCCTCCCTCTGGCCTCACCCCTTCACTTCCCTCCTTCCCTCATCTGATCAACACACAAAGATTTTGTGCATTTGCCAAACTGTCTTTAATTGTTCCTCTTGTCTTTCAGACACATTTATACATGATGTATGTTAAATTGGGTGTGAGTTGTTGTTGTACAGTATGTTGTGTTTGCCTAAGTAGATTGTCTGATGCTACCAAATGTACGACCTGTCTACAGTTTGTATGCATGCATGCATGTATGTCCATGATCTAGTGTATTACAGCCTTGAACTTGGTGACGTAGAACAGCTCATTTGCATTTTAAGTTAACTCTAACTGGAATTCCCTTACCCTTTACTTCTTGCTTGGTTCGAAACCCATTCAAGCCAATAAATTTATTTGCGCTTTTATGAATTTTAACTGTTCACACTTGGAGGTTACTTAAATACTGTCATGATCCAGGCCTAGATTTTTACATTTCTGTATAAAATTAAGTTAAAATCAAGTTCCCAGTGCTGGCAGTTTACTGAATTTTACAGCGCACAAATAGTTGCAGTACAGGCTTATATGGGAGAAGCCCAATAATATAGGCGGACAATAAATCAGTATTAATACAGAGCTGACTTTAGATACGTAAATCACACTGATGATTGTTAACCCACTTTATCCCACTTTATATCCCACTTTGTGTGCTTTATATTCTTAATGTCTACTGGCAATTCTTAGCATCTAATGGCAGAAAAATTGCCAGTGGCTTTATTGTTTCTTCTAAATTGTCAAACATTGAAATGCACTGGCACTTACAGTAGCCAGTAAGTAGCCTGAACTCTGAGGCCTCGTGGTCATTTTTTCCTTCGAGACACTAAATTCACCTTACTCTCAGATAAAGTAGGTGCGGAATTATAGGAAGCAGTATGTGTAGCCTTAGAAGGATAGTTTAACTATAGATGTTATCGTTTCTAATAAAAATACACATAGGGTGAAAATGCGTTTCCTTGTATTTAACGAGCAGACAAGGTAAGTGTTTTTCAAGAAGGTCAATTTCATGTTGGTGTTTTTTCCGGCTCTTTATGTCATAAAGGTCTGAAGAGCAGGCATGTTTACCTTCTCATCGAACAACTATTGCTCTCTGGCATTTGATCATCGTCGTTTCCTCTCCGTTAAAGCAGGCGTAAACAGGAAAGGCCTGGATGTGTATTAGTGCTCACTGTATGTGTGCATTCATGTGTGCATTCATGTGTGCATGTATGTGTGTATTCATGATGCTATCAGATTATTAATGTGTAAGACATAGGGTATACCTTTCAAGATATCCGCTGGTCGTAGAAAAGGGTGATGTCGTACATTGTCCTTCTTAATGAAAGTTATGTACAAATATTTGACATGGCCCTGGTGTGGGGGAAGGGGATGGGGGGGGGGGTTTGTAGAGTTAGAAGTGAATTATAAAGTTTGGTTCTCCTAAAATACTGAAAAATACAACATCTGGTTAAAATGTGTGCAAAATGCTACATATCTTTGCATGCTATAATGCCATAATAGATAAATTAAACCCTGACCCTAGCAACTATGGTCATATTCAGATATTGTATATCTTAATCACACACTCCCCCCCCCTCTCACCCCCCTGCAAGAAAGAAGAATGGTCTACTGGAGAACCAACCTGTCTATGTCGAGCGTTTGTTAGATTTCAAGAAAAGTTGTTACGTTTCTGCCGTAGAATTCTTTGCCTTTAACATCGACAAGATGTATAAGTTTGCATGCTCAGATGTTTCTATTTCATCGAAGGGTTTTATCTTTTTCTCTTATGACATTTTAGCTGTATACAGAAGTGGTTGAAAGGCCAGGGAGGTAAATGTCCTCATTGCAACGCCAAGGCCAAGAAAACAGATATTAGGGTGATTTATGCCAAAGCCCTGAAAGCCATCGATACCTCAGAGAGGGACAAAGCAATAAAGGACCTGGAGAATGAGAAGGAACTCAGAAGGAAAATTGAAATTGAGAAAGCACAGATCATGCTGAAATATCAAATGGCTGTGGAGGAGGTTAACAGGATGAGGTCACAGGTCAAACACCAGAGGTAAGTTAGGGAAAGTACACAGAGATGGTTGTTCAATCATTTGGATATCATGCTGATATATCAAATGGCTGTGGAGGAGGTTAAAAGGATGAGGTCACAGGTCAAACACCAGAGGTAAGTTACCAAAAGTACACAGAGATGGGTTTGTTCAATCATTTGGATATCATGCTGAAATATCAAATGGCTGTGGAGGAGGTTAACAGGATGAGGTCACAGGTCAAACACCAGACATGAGTTCCACACAAAACAGCAGACAGGTAGTTGAATTATATGGTTCTTCAGTTCAAATGACAAGTGTGTTCTGATAAACTTTCAAGTTTTGAATCAAGTGGCAAAATAATGTGTCCAGTTTCATTTTTTTCACCAAGTGCCCAGAGATTTGCTGTCCCTGCCTCTATTTTCCCCATCTACCTGGTTCACAGATGCTTTAAACACCCTCCCCTCCTCGCCCCAAGTACCCACTTCTGAGTCTTAACAAAGTCATGGTACATAGACTATGCAACGTGAAGCACTAAAGACCACGATATTGTAAAAGTGACATTCATTGAACAGACACCGGTCTATGTATCCCAATGAGCCACCTTCATCCAACATGTATGTTTCTTTCCGGAATTGCTATCAGTTTACAGTAATAAAACTTTGTGATCATGTTACAAAATGCAAAAGTTCTATACAGCCTAATGTTTTGTATGCCGGTCCCCATATCCTTTTCTCACAAAAAAGAAATTCTGTATACTTTTACGACGTCGCACAAAGTGTGGACAATATTTCACTCCCTGATCATATTTTTGTTTGTTTGTTTGTATTTATTTACAATTTCTTGCCTGTCACATTTGTCAGCTCATCGAGTAATTCATCTCAACCGGGCCCCTCGAGTACGCAGGGTGTGACACCAACCTTATCTGGCAGTTACAATTTAGAGAAGACCATTTCTGTGTCTAATGTAAGTAGTACACCATCCTTCTAGACTTCAATACTCCAAAACTGGGGACAAGGCATTTTCAGTATGTGCGCCCAAGCTATGGAATGCCTTGCCGAATTCAGTACGTACAGTACCTTCGCAAGCCTTGCTAGTTTTAAAACATCGCTGAAAACATATTATTTTAGTATTGCCTTTGATGATTGAACTGTACAGTATTTTTGTATCACCATGGCTTTAATATATTTTTCTAGGTTTTATGGGTGTATACCTTTTAGGCGATATTTTTCTACTGTTTGCTTTTGAATGTTTCCTGTATTTTAAATGTTTACTGTATATGAATTGTTTCAATTCCTGTAAGGCGCTTTGAGCAGCATTGCTCATGAATGCGCTATATAAGTGCTATTTTATTATTATTATTATTATTACTCCAAAGGAAACTGTTATAAACTCTCTTTCTTCTTTCCTTTTCCCCCTCATACCTCCCTTACCGCTGCCCCCCACCCCCCCCCCACAGCCTCGCCAAGTCTTTACCTTCAATTTTAGCCTTCACCAGAGATAAATTCTATTTCTCCATTATTAATTTTTCACCTTTGGTTTCCCCCATTAAACCTTATTCTCCCATCCCTCCCTCCTTTGCTCTCACATGCAAAATCTTGTTCTCCTGCTGGAAATTGTTTTTACTGATCTTCACTATCTTGACTATCGAAGATTCGTTCCTCGTCGTATCCTTGACTCTACCCATTCCATCAAGCTACTTGCCGGCACTCATTCATTTAATTTTTGGTCAAATTCTAGTTTTATGATTCAACAAAAAAACTAGGCATTTTGAACTGAATTGATGCTTTTTTTTTCTGTGAAGTCAAACCCTCCTGTTTTCTTTGCGGTCTGTTTTTTCAGGATGGCAACAGCAGAATTCTATCCTACGACTATTCCAACCACTGCCTCGTCGCGTCAGTTCCGTCACCAAATCAACTTTTATTTGCAGGGTTTGGTGTAAAAAAGGTATTGCGGATTTGTCATACAAGTAGGCGAGAAGTTAACAAGGAGCATCTGGATTAAAACTGTATAAAAACACTTTGTTAAGTGGTAGAAATTTGTACGGCGAATGTATATCTGGTGGCAAAAGTTGATGCCATGTCGAAAAATGTATTGCAAGTTTTAATTTCAGACCTGTGTCTGACCAAATTTCTCTAAATTTTGACAAAAGTACAGTATTGTCGGTCAGTTTTATCAGATAAAATAGCAGTACTGAACACTTCACAATGTGAAGGTCTTACAAAACTCTTGATATCACTTAATTTTTTAAGCACATTTGCTGAAGGGGGGCACCTTTTGGTTGTGTTTATGTGGATGAGAGGTTGAGGTGGGGTAGTTGGAGGGGGAGGGGAGGGGAGGTGGGAAGGGTGGCGGGAGGGGAGGTGGGAAGGGTGGCGGGAGAGGAGTTGGAGTGACAGAGACAGTCAGGATGGAATACATCATTTACAATTTTTATTATCACTCTAAGAAATCTGAAACTTTAACCTACAATGCATTTTGAAATGTTATTACTCTTATTTTCCCCAATCTTGTGTGGTTAGATAAGTGCTCTTATGAATTGGAAGACCAACCAGTACCTCCCGATGCACTCCAAGCCGATCAGAGGAATGGCGTTCAACGGACGCAACGATGGCCTCCTGCTAACGGGCGCCATGGACAAGACCTTGAAAATTACGAGTCTGACAAGTAGTACAGTTGTCCAAGTGTAAGTTGAGAACTTTTAAGATTTTACATGACAGTTGTAAGTTAAGAGGGGTACCATAAAATTCTGCATAAATGCAACATCCTCCAGTTAAAACACGGTATGGTCTAATCATTGAAAATGATGCCAAGCACTTTTTGAAAGAGAACCTCATTTTTGGGGGGGGGGGGGTCTGGAAAGGGTAAGAAAGAGTGAGCTTAGGAATGACAAGTTCCAAGAGTTTGGAAGTCCATTTCAAAACATTTATATATCATCTTTCCAATATTTGCATCAAAATATTTGCAAATATCATGAAAGCAGGATTTTGTCATATAATTTCCAATTATGGATTTAAAATAACAATTTGAAATAGTTTCGCGGTAAAGGCTATAGCCTAACATGCTAGGGTATGTATATACCATCTAGACATATATCCACCACAGAATGTAGTAAGTTCAATGAACTTCAACATGGATTCATCAGAGGAGAGCACCGATCTCTGCTCTCTTGCTTTCACTTCCTGCCACATGACTGAATAGAAATGTACTTTCAAACCATTATTAGAGGACTGGCTCAGAAATAGTTATCAAATATTAATATAGAAATAAATCAAATATTAAAGTAGACATAATTGCCTAGCAACCATGGTAACTAATTGGCAAGAATGTGACTTTTATCTAGAGTGGGATTCAAACTAAATTTCAGTGGTTTTATTTTTTTTTCTAGTCAGATTTTTTTTTTCGGGGTGAGGGAAGGGGACTGTTGGACCTTAGCAATTACCCTGTAGCGATGCATACAGTGTGTCAGAGTTTTTTATATTGTATCGGACACAGATTAATCAAACCGGGGGTGTAGCCTTTCTAGTCGCTTTTCCGTTGGACCCTTCCGTAATGTTTTTTTTTTTTACCGACAATTCAGATACGACACCGCTGCTCCCGTCTGGTCGTGTTGCTGGAACCAAGAAGACGTAAACTACCTCTACGCCGGTCTTTCAAACGGGACGATTCTGGTCTACGATACCAGAAACACTTCACAGGAGGTCTTAGCACTCAACAGAGAGGGCAGCAAACATCCAATCGTGGCGATGAATTATGTACCAAAGTCTGAAGGTTCTAGATTCAAGTAAGTATAGATCTTCAAATTCTTGAAGACACTCGTCAGTGAGTAGAATGGCAAATGTCTCTGTTAGGCTCATATTCCATGGTTCTTTTATATACTTGCCTATGGAAACATAAGGAATGATGACCTACCCCTTGTTACCATAGTTACCAGACTTGTAATACGAGAACAACAGCACGAGTTACAAGTAGAATTCCCCCTCGGTACGTAACGTCAACCAGGCTGTAACCACAAGTATATGGTGCCCCAGTTTGCCCCATGCAGTGTATATACCAGATTTTTCATTCATGCCCTGAGTATGGCTGTGCTTCTAGGCTAGAATACAAGGGTACGAGAACAGACTTGCTTCAAGTCTGATGCTTACTTTGGTTCATAATTTTGACCCCAATGACCTCCATGAGGATGTCACTACAAAATGACCAGGTGGTATTATAAGCCATTTTATTAGCGACATTGGACTCATTCGATTGCCCACTTTGACCTGTATCTATCTTTTTTGTCAATTATCCCCGTAGTTTGTGTTTTTGTTTTCTCAGTCTATTTCCAAGAAGACTTTGAAGTTATTATAGACAGTGATTGGTCCGAATGGTTGAGATCATATCTCTGATTGGCTGAAACTGTGTGATATCTTAATAACCACTTGTCGAGAGATATGACTCCCTGTTTTGGAGGTCTATGCATCAGTTATATACAAGATCTCAATTGCACTGGCATGTTAAAAGAAGTGGGTAATATCATGAAATGAATTTGGAATTGTCTCTCAACTCATTTAAATTGACTTTTCCATTTCCATCTTTTCCCATACTCCTTCCTAAACATCAAGCATTATTGAAACAAAGCTGGGGGCAAGACATCATACTGTAATTGTGTGGGAGTTTTTGTGGTCAAGGCGATCTAAGGATTTGCAGGCTCGAGTCCACTACAGCACTAACAGTGCTGTAGTGTAAGGGTTATTTGAATTCTGCACACTCTGATGTGTTGGTGTGATAAGTTACCAATGACCAAGGGTTAGTTAGTGTTGTAAAGTCGTGTGGGGGTGGAGGGGGGGGGGCCTCGAACAAGACTGTAAACCTTTAACTTGAGTGTATAAGCGTAGCTTTTTCAGATTTTCCATGCTTTTTTTCTCTCTTTGACATTTTTATTATTCATTATTGTAAATGTAATTGTAAAAAAGAAAAAAAGTGAAATAAACGAAGCGAAACTTTAAGAAAAATGTTCCCCGTTGTGTCAATGTTAATGTGGCAGTAACACCCTGCCAGCATGTTTGCGTATCCGTGTGGTTGCAGCCTTATTCATGAAATAAATCGACATAATCCGTAACAAGTTTGAAGATTTATCTCTGTATTTTGCTGGGGAATTCTGGAATAGTCATGAATGTCATGAATGTCTTTAAATTATGTGTACATGTTCCTTTGTTTCAGCTGTTCGGGGCTTCTAGTCGGGACGCTAAGTAATTGTTCGTTCTGGGAGCAGACTTCATCCTTAGAGTTCAAGCCGCACATACTCCCGTTAGAAGGTAAGTACGAGATGGACAACTGCAAACCGTAGTCTCGATGTCTGACAGTTAAATTTGTTAGAAGATTGTGAAATTCTCTGGAACAGATTCAAAGGTCCTTGTTCATTCTAGAGTCAGATCGGTAGATATTTTGAAAGCAAGAAAAATGACAATGACCCAATATGTACATTGTAAGAGAGATGTGTAGGTTTGATGAATAGAGGGTACACCAGGCTTTGGTGGTGATACCAACTTATCAGTTTACCTTAGTTACAATGCAATTCTGAATTTTGTTGTAGACAACTGGTCGTCTGGGGGACGACCCCCACAGCTGATCTTGGGGTCGTCCGGATCGAAATTTGGGCATCTAGTACGACCGTAATACCATTTACAATTTGTTTCGCACCTCGGTTCTGATGTGCGTGGAACTGTGCAGCATTTTGTCATAAGACTATGTAGTTATGCATCAGGCTGTTTTGATTATTATGCTGAAAGATTTTGTGCCATATGCAACTGTGTGTTAGCAGATATAGTGTTCCCGGGAAGAATAGAGTATGAATTCTCAAATGTAATGTACTCCTACTGCAGAATTTTTCTTTATGCTTTGCACCACAACGACATTTTGATCTCTTTTTTGCTCTTACCTGCAGGAAACTGCATCTCACTCTCCTTTGAACCGAGTACCAGACATTGCCTCGCTTCGTTTAGACCAAACAAGACGTATCCGTCCATGCGACATGTCGTAAGTGTTTCCCCAAACAGACTTTCTTGGCACAATTTGTGTACATATCCTACAATGAATGGGTGGCCTTTTTGTACAGAGCACACAGTTGGTATTAAATGTAGATTTGTAGAGAGACCTGTAAGAGTTAGATTGGGTCCCATCCTTTTTGACATGATTCAGGCCACAAAATTTCGGTCTGATGACCTGGCTAACGGTACTGTCAATATTCTGCCGGTAGATACTAAGAAATTTAAGCACATGCTAAGTCGGTTTCACGATCAACAGGGGGGCAAAAATCTGCAGTATTTCCATACATAATATTTAGCCTTTTATTACAGCTTATTATCAGCGAATTTTATTGGTCTGCTCCCAAATGCCTTTACAGGAACTGATGTGTTTTGCAATTCACAGAATTCATATTTTAATTTTATGTTTAAAAATGAACTTTTTACTAATTCATCTTCAATTTTCGTAATGAACTTTTTGAATTTTTGAGGCCCTTTTTATAAATGTTTATATTTTTACTGGAAATAAATAAACTGAAAACTGAAAAATCAGGTAAATGCAAGTTAGGACTTGACTTTTTAGCCACTAGATATGTTACGCAAATGCATCAAGTGAGAAATAAATTCATTCTTGAATGAAACAGTGTTACACTTTGCCGTGCTGTTTCCTACTTAGATGTGCGAGCTCCTCTCGACTACCAGGCCAGGAGACACCGAGCCTGAATTTAAGTGCAATCCTATCCAATCCTACTTTGGCGGATCGACGGTCAAGCTTCTGGCCAGATCGACCATCTTCAGGAGACCCAACTCTAACGACCGTCTGCTCATAGCTGCCGGAGACGAGGGTTCCAGTTCGGTCAGTTTGCAATTTTTCTATTTTTTTTGTCAGGCATCTCCTCGTGTCACAAACTTGCCACTGTGTCACATACACGGCTGTCGTGAAGTAGCTCTGTGTTTGAATTTTGAAAATTTGAATCCATGCAGTTTATAAAAGTCTCATTTCTCAATTTTCATTTCAATTATATGAACAAAACGTCAGCAGTTGATAGAAATTCTTAAGGATATCTAATATTCTAATTCTGCACACCAATAGATAGTCTGATCATGTCTGTGTTATGTTTAAACATGTTGACGCTGTCAACAATTCATGGCTCTGTTGTTGACATGCTACTCATGTTGCCAATCTACTTGTTTGTTAATGTGATAATTCAGCTTTGTGTATATATTATAATACTTATGGAAATGTTGCCAGATACCTAAGGTTTGAACACTACATAACAGGATAGGCTTTTGTGTGTGCCTAGTAATATGTTGAAAAGTCTAGAAGTCAGAAGAATTGTAACTTCACAAAGCTCACAATTGATTTGAAAAACTTCAACTTTATGATGTTTTCAAGATTGATATCAAGCAAGTATCATTTCTTTGTTCTGTATGTATTTGATGTATTTATAGATAAATGTTTTTTTTCCCCTCCTGTTCCTAGCTGGATTTATGGGACAGCAACTCGGGGGCTAAAGTCCAACATCTGATGGTGGGTGCCACGGTGCTAGATATCTGCCCGTTCAGATACAACAATTGTGACTATCTAGGAGCCTTATCTGAGAAGATCATCAAATTGTACAAGTGGCAGCCTTGATGTGTCACATGAAAAGTCCAGCATCGGATGGCAGGTGCCACTGATCTAGACAACTCAGATGCAACAATTGTGACTATTGTTGAGTGGCAGCCTCGATGTTTAATTTGAAAAGTCCAGCATCTGACGGCGGGTGCCACTGTTCTAGACATCTCAGATAAAACAATTGTGACTATTTAGGAGTGGCAACCTGAATGTGTAAGATGAAAAGTCCAGCGTCTGATGGCAGGTGCCACTGTTTTAGACATCTCAGACACAACAATTGGGACTATCTAGGAGCTGTATCTGATAAGATCATCAAATTGTACAAGTGGCAGCCTTGATGTGTCACATGAATGTCCAGCATCAGATGGCAGGTGCCACTGATCTAGACAACTTAGATGCAACAATTGTGACTACTTAGGAGTGGCAATCTGGATGTGTTACATCCAGATTGCCACTCCTAAGTAGTCACAATTGTTGCATCTAAGTTGTGACTACTTAGGAGTGGCAATTTTGACTATTGTTTAATATGAAAAGTCCAGCATCTGATGGCGAGTGCCACTGTTCTAAACATCTCAGATACAACAATTGTGACTATTTAGAAGCTTCTATCTGAAAAGGCCATCAAATATTTATATTATGGAAGCCTTGATGTGTAACACAAAACAAGCACAGTACTATTATCACCATTCAGAGAGACAAGTCTCACACAAATTGACATTGATCTCGAAATTGAGAATTCGAGAACGAGCAGAGAGGAAGAAATTGAAGAAATAAATTTGACTTTTCCAGTTGCGGCGCCAACAATATTTCACCGACCGCTGCGTGAGCTTCTCGTACATTGCTTGAGAAATGTCAAATTGTACAAATGGATGGATGCCTCGATGCGTCATACGAAACTTAACAAGAAAGATTACAGTACTATTTCATCCCATTCGCAGAGACAGTTTCATACGGAATGGTGTAGGAGAGTTAATCTTGATCTTTTGAGAATGTGAAAGACACCAGGAAGGGAAGACATTGAAAATGCTTAGAAGTGAGCTCTTGTCTCAAATGCAATGGACCTCTCCTATGCTGCAAGAAGCTGTATTTTCATCATAAAATCTCTCACAAGGTTAAGTGACTCACACAGTGTGAGAGTAACAACCTTTAGAGCCCGTCCTGAAGGCACCATATGCTATGACCCGAAAATATCGAAAACTAGCCAATTTGGTATGCCTTGCTTTTAAGTGTTTACCTAGGCTACTTGACTGTGTGTTCCTCTAGGGACTTGCTTTATCTGTCTGTTGGATAAACAAGCATTGCAGTCACACAAATTTGCCCTGGTGCTGTCGGGAAATAAATAACTTTTCAAGTATTCTTCGCCTACCAAAAGCGTTAGAATCAGCTGCACCAGATAAGCGACGATATTCTTCTCCACGATATCGATATATATATATATATATACGTAGTGATTCAGAGATGTATGCAGTACAAGGCCAACTGTAGGTATATACCTATTATGAATAAGTCGACATCGTTTTGGGTAAACTTGGCGTAAGTTTATTAAGTATGGAAAGCAAAGAATTAGGGGTGAGATTCTATACTATGACATTGCAGGGTTTCTGTATCACTGGCAAGATATTTATGTAACAGTGACGGCGTCTTCTAGTTTTACTTCAGGTGACTCTTTGATGAGAAAAAAATTAGGAAATAAAAATTGAAATCCTTTGAATTTGTAGGGAGGGGGGGGGGGGGCTTAACATAAAATTAACACTTAAGCAAATGTACTGTACTGTTAAGTCTTGACTGAAACTTTTTTTTGTGGCAATTTTTTGCTAAAAATGTTGCCAATTTTGTTGGTTGTCAGATTGTGACATATATGTTGCTCATTGAATATCCTTTCATTATTGTGGATGTGTGTCTTGCCTGGCTCCTGCAGCTGAGTGTTAACCTTGATTCCATATTGGAAAAATTATGTTATCTGACATAAAAGAGCAATAAGCTGGAAAACGTTACAATTAATTTGCAAAGACAGCGCAGTGCCTTCATAAGGATAAGATAAATATTAAGGATAAACTTAAGTTTGGTATTTTTGTAGACCAT
>JAIPMN010007755.1:0-11750 GCA_020650975.1 Apostichopus californicus
CCCCCCCCCCCCCAATCATCAGGCCTTAGCTACGTCCCTAATAATACGTGATTCTGTATCGTACGTGATACTCATATCCTACGTGATACAATATAATACGTGATGATGTATGTCATCGAAAATCCCAAAGAGCGCAATCTTTTCCCTGAACAGCCAGGCAACTCAATCGAAACCCTAATTGTCTGTGAACGTGCTTCAAGAAGAGAACTGTTTACGTTGATGTTCGTGACCGTAAATATCGTGGACAGAAAGATTGAATTATTCTTCAAATACGTAGCACGTGTCTGATGTATCAACATGATGACATGACATGTGGTCACATTTGCGTGCCTACTCTATACGTCTGCTTTTACGACCTTATACTTAAAACTCTTTTAACTGACATATTAAGATATCCCTGTTTTTAGTCTAGCAAAATGTACCGGTCTGTTAGAGCAATACGGATCTTTTCAAAAAATTCCTCTAAAACAAGGATAGTTTCTAGCTAGATTACCACGTATATGATTGATATGCTAAAATGTTCACAACGCTTCAATGAGGTAAAAATGATCAATTTCTAAAGTTTATATCTCAGCAATACAACGGAATAAGCTATGAGATGTGAATTAGACCAATATGTTTCTCTTTACTTGCTCTGTATTACAATTAAACAAGAGACTCATACCCTTGAAGAATAATCATAATAATATTTCGTTCACTATATATTTCGCTATATAATTATTCGATATAAGTTCACTATATTTCGAAACCGTGCACGAAGCAAGGGTGTTTTGCCCCACTTCGA
Organism: Apostichopus californicus; assembly: GCA_020650975.1. NCBI lineage: Eukaryota > Metazoa > Echinodermata > Holothuroidea > Aspidochirotida > Stichopodidae > Apostichopus > Apostichopus californicus. The sequence goes on from JAIPMN010007755.1 coordinate 785, forward strand.
GGTCGCAATGTCCTGAAAGTATAAGTTTGGTTTTGATATGGCCAAGTCCAAATTTATTGATCAATTGTAATATTGATATGAAACAGTACAAAGTTGACTGACAATTGTGTGAAAGAATAATTGCATATTAATTGATTATCAAAACAAGTTCATCTTTGAAAAGACTGACAAACCGTCGATCAAAATCATGGGTAATCTCCCAAATGATGAAATGAAATTACAACCTGCCTGTAGACGTTGTATGGTATGGTAGCTGTTTTGAAAAAGCTCTCACAAAAACTAAGTTATTTCTAACATCACGTAACCCCAAATTATAACACGCTATAGTTGCTAGAAGTTTGCAAAAAGTACTTTGCTGGAGTTCTTTACTCTCCTAATTGTTCTCAGACATTTTTAAGGAACACACAAGATGACTGAATATCCCAGTGAGGGAAATTTCCTCGAAGGTTGTAATAAAAACTGTTAGAATTTTGACCAAAGGTGACCATATTTGAATATCTAGCATATTTGGGGCCAATACAGCATACCTTTAAGGCCAGTGTATCATTGCAACCTGCCTGTAGACGTTGTGTGCAGTAGCTGCTTTGAATAAGCTCCCACAAACTAAGTTATTTCTATTCATCACGTGACAATGTATCATTTTCATAATACTGTGTGTAGTTGCTTGGTTGGGTGCATGCTTGCCTGAATCATCGCCCTGAAGAAATATCTATCGTTGAAAATGCTTCGTCTCTTCTCTCGTTCCAGCTTCGGAAGAATTTAAGATTACGTAAATGGTTCGGACGCGGTTTGCTGGCGTTTGGCCAGGGTTTCATGTACACGTCACCGATGTCTGCAACCGTCGTAGTGGCCCAGGGAATGAACACGCGAAGTCATATATACAAAGGGTCGAGTCCCGCGACCACTCACTACTTCTGACTCAACCGTTTGTCAACCAAAATACTTCAGTTACTATGGCAATGTGTCTCAACTTTTCAGCTATGCTCATAACGTTTTCAACTCATTCATTCCATGAACGCTGGGAACTTGAATGCACCTTAAAAATGTGACGTCAGACTAAGGTGAAAACAGTAAACTTAATTTTAAAGGAAATAGTTATTTACTGTTGAAAATATGCATATTTTATAAGATCGATAAACATTAAGGGTTTGATTTTGTCTTTAAATGAAATCGTTCGCCTAAGTACAATGAACTCAACCCGAAATGGTCACCGATGGTCTGAATAATGAACTTGTATTTACGTACCACTGAGAGTGTATTTTGACCCCACTTGTCGATTTCATTCTATTCAAATCTGCGAATCTATACATTCGCATTTGAGTGAGACGCCGTGTTACTCCATAGACTGTATAGTAACTTTGGTATGCTAAGCTGTGGGGGCAACACAAATAGTCTGTACTTCTGTCACCGATAGATTGAAGTCGAGACATATGAGAACATGTAGGCTTGTCGTGTGCCCGGGCGCTGCCTCCATTTTTGTTCGGGGGTAAGGGGGGGGGTCTAAGATGTTATTTGGACCATATTGGTCTAAGGGGAGGCCGGTTTCGCCCCTGCATTTGTGTCATTATCATGTTTTTTATTGGCGTACATGGTTCTGAAAAGACGCATCTAACTATATTTTCGGCCTATACCCATTTGGAATATCATCTCTGAACTTGTTCAAAGTTCAACTTTCAATTGCGATGTTGCTTCATCGAATAACATTGTTATAGAATCTTTATTCTTATTCGTCTGCATGTTAGTGTCATGTAAATGAAAACTTTACTTTGTTATGATAAGTAATCAAATTTTAATTTGAGTAGGCTCACGAGGTTCAAGTCCATTGATAACATTGTTTGCATATGAACTTCATATACATAGTAGTCAATGCAGCTATATACAGGTGCTATAGTTAGTAACATAAATCTAGATATAAATAAAATATCTGCTCTCAGCACACCGATGAAAGAAACGCTATTGAATATTATACAACACCTAATTATATTCCGGCCATTTGATTGGTCAATTGCTCGTCGATTGCATGCAAAATCCGCTCTATTCCACTCTATGAAATAGAACCATGGGTTATACTTTTTTTATAGCACTTTTTTCAATGGTAAGGAGAGCAGAGAAACCTGTCTGTTCAAAACAATCTGTTGCATGAGTGCATTTTACCCATCTATAATACAAATATCCAATTTTTAAGGTGTTGTATAAAACAAATAATGAATGGTTTCCATTCGTGCAATAGTGAAAATATTTCATTCGTTGAAAGATGTAATTTGTTCCATTCAACTCGGCTGCGCCTCGTTGAATGGAACATTCCATCTTTCAACTCATGAAATATTTGCACTATTGCACATATTACCATTCATTATTTGTATATTTTAATTCCAGGTTTCTTCAAACTGAAGAAGACGGTATCGTGTATTTATGTAGTCACATTCCCTAAATTGTGTTTTACTTTTACAATGGTCCTTCCCAAGTAGGGTCCCCCTGCACATGGGAGAGGCCGGGAGCATGGTACCAAAAAGCATTGATATTCAAATCGACTTTCAAAATTTAATGATGTGAGATCCAAATTATTATCTATAAAGGAGGATTACGTGGTTTGAAAAAGTTGGGACGTGATTAGTCTCACTGTTTGTGGTTGATGGTTACCAATAACGTTGCTTGGATAAGACAGTTGTATCATGACGTCAGTTGGTTTCAGTTCTCTGCCCCATGACAAGGTAAATTATCTGCATTATGCGTTAGATCTCGTCTATAAACTAACATTAATAATTGTTTTAGTTAGTAAAGTGTTTTTTCATTGGAAAATACAAACCGTTACTGCTTGATATCATCGTTGTTCATGCTTCATAGAAAGTGTCTCTTGCAACTGAATCAAGCGCTAATATCAGCTTTGGAGCTTATGTTGTTAACAACTCAATCTCCCAATCAAAAATCCCTCGTCAAATGAAAGACAAATATTATGTACGTGTGTAAGTGTTATTGTTTGTGTGCGTCTGTGCGTGTGTGTAAAGATATTTAGAAATTGTTTTTTTAACTTTAATGACCGATTGCATTTGCAACGAACTTTAATAAGCCAGTATTTTATATTTTTGTAATGTTTATTCATAATTTGGACTTAAAAAAGAAACTTTTAATGTATCAGTATTGTATTTATCTTTTTCTCGTATTTTGGAAGTTAGTTAAACAATACACACTGTCGTTTCATACTCAATTAAACGTCCATGAATATTGAATTCCCCTTGGGGTGTTTCTTGACCGCTGTAATGAACAAACGTTTGCCCACGTTGCATGTTCCTTCGTGCATCAGTGTAGATACGTATTTAAACTAAGAACATCCTTATCCCCGCCATTATCCTCCCTCAAGAACAAACAAATGTGTACCTCTTGCACGTGTACCTCCAGCCCCCCCCCCCCCCACTCCTCCATCGTTCCTTACGAAGTTTTACTCATATTTCATTATTCAACGTTAATTACTCTCTTCTCCTTCCCTCTTTACTTGTAACGGTTTACTTTGAATAAAATGAACAACATATGAAATGCGCAAGTAGCCCGGAGATGGTGAAATAGGCCTGAAATTAAAGAATAGTCCAGCCAAAATGTCTATTTGATATGATAAAGAGGAACATAATCGAAACATTCCGGTGAAATTTGCATTCAATTTCTATGTACCGTTTTTGAGATATTGACAGTTGAAGTTGCCACTTTTTGTACCAAAAGTGAACTTGGAGCAAACAGGTGTGACGTCATTGTTACACATTGATAAATTCACCACAATGTTTAGATGTTTTGACCTGGACTATTCTTTTAATTTGCTGCAGGGTCTCCCTTCTGGTCGAAAGGTCTATACGTGATTTACAACGATACAGCCTACATGGTCAAAATAGGGGGCGGGCTTGTTTAAAACAGTTTACAGTAAACTTGATTTGTGAAGGAGTATGTGTAGAATTTGACTTGAGTGAAAGGGCAAGCAAACACAAACACCATTATCACTGACTAATGTACAGGAAATGTTGGTCATTAACTTATATACTTACGCTGCTAGAAAAGAGGATATCTATTGAGATATATGACAGAACATACATGTTCCTTCAAATCAGGGAGTTTTTATGGAACAACTCCCTGTTCAAATGCAAAACTGGGGCATTGAGTCAGTCCAAAAATGACATTCCAAGGCCTTTGCAGGATTAGAATGGTATAGATGTTACCTCATTTTCTTTGATAGAGATGCAGGGGTAATTATAAAATACTGCTGAACATTTACCGTATTTACCATTAAACAGGAATAGCCGAGCGAAGGTAACATATGCACCTCCTGAAGATACTTAAACAACTAACAGAGCAGCAAAGTATGTAAATCTCTCCCTCAGGTGGGAAGGTTGTATTTTTTCAGTAATTTACACTATTTGTTTATTCCCCGCCCTTTTTTTTGAAATAGTGTAACCAACTTCCCTTTGAGGGGCGAGGGGAGGATTGAGGAAGAAAGATATTGAGGCAGGGGCTATGTTTTGTTCACCGAATATCCGATTAAACTCACACAGATGTTTCCTTCGTATAGACCTCATATCACATTCCCTCTTACCCCTCCCCAATTGAAGGCCGGTTGTCACATGACTGCGTACAAAAAGCGCCCTCAAAAAGAATATATCTCTCTATTATGCTTCCTGAGCTCTGAGTTTGGGGGTTTTCTATGGTCACATTGTTAGTATTTACTTTTCAACTGATCGATTTCAGGCCGGCATTCATTAAAAATAAATATTAATGATAATATCGTGTTTGTGAATGGGACGTGTTTGACATGGTGGTTGTATTTTTCTTCCACCCCTCACCACCATCACCTCCTTTTCCCTTACTCTCTTCCCGGTTGATTAACTTATAGATTCAGTCCTTTTTGTTTCACTTTTTGTCAGATCATTCAACCTCTAAGTTATTTTAAATATGACGAAATATTGCACGTCAAAGTTGATTTAGTTTCATATGATTTGGTCACATGGAACTTCATACGAACCTTCTGTATTCTGACAACAATAAAAAGTAACTCGCTGGTCAATTGTAACGGGCTGAATTTATTTCATTAATTAAAATGGATCAATATAGAATAATAATAAACATTACAATAACTGCACAATATGATTAGAAGTTATAAAATCGAGATTTTGCTATAAATCACTGATATATAGACAAATCAAATTAAAAATTAAATAAATAACGATTGCATGAATAAATTGATCAATATTAATCGCAGCCATGATAGCACCATACATGTATGAATAGATTGTAATATCATGATTATAATTGCTTTCTGTGACTGGTATGATGATATATTATTGTATATGACAGAATAATAACCTGTTATGGTATTACATAACAATAGTCTAATGTGGTTACATTGTTTAGTATTAATGATTCTTCCCTGGTAAGTTATAAAAGTCGATGCTGAAGTGATTTTAAGTATAATAGTACTGTCGACCCACGTACATAACCTACCAATGGGTGGCCATACGACTTGGACAATACTCAGTTGCCTTGGGGGGGGGGGGTCATTTATCGCAATTACACAATATTGATTGGACATGGACAAGGAGGCACATATCAGAAGTTTAGGTGCAAACGTTGTTAGTTTTGTCCCCTAGCATCTCGACGATCCGAAATAAGGCTCTCTGATTGGACAGACTGTCACACGGTATAGTAAGATCACCCTTCGAATTTTGCATCGCCAAGAGCGTCGGTGCTTCGTGCATGCCCTTAGGTTTCACTAATACAATACTAAATCCCTCTGAGTAACCACTTCTGCGAACCATGCGGACAGTATCCCATGCGAGGGATTGTACTATTAACATAGCAACTTGTGCAGCGGAGGGACTGTTTTGAACTATTGGAACCATTAATTGTTGAATGTTAAGAGCATGCGCGCTTTCTTCTTCTTTGTCTTTTGTTGCTAAATTAGGGAGTTTATTTCCATGATTGTTTGAGCTTGCTTGGCCTTCGTTTAGCAGTTGATCAGTCTGCGCGCCTGGTCGTAGGTTCTTCATATCTTCATTGTTCTGTAGCTGTTTGTTTTTCTGCTTATTTCTGTTGATCTGCGAATCTGACAGCCTTTCATGAGTTGACGTACTAACTTCCTTAAATTCAACCTCACAAGCCTCCAAAACATTAATGTTTTTTGTTTTACGTTTTCTTGAATTTTTGCATTTCCTGACCATTCGCTTAATCATCTTCGATTCCTTGTTTCTACTCTTCCTTCTTCTTGGGGTCGCTGATGTAACTCTGGGTGGTGAAGTATCCAGATTCGTGATGACTTGGACGTCCGTAAACAAGTCATTATTATCGTGTCTGCTAGGCACTCGATATTGCTGTGAATAAACAACAAACACGGCCCTTAAACATCTACAGATGCCGGCCCTTATTTCATTTTTGTTTCAGTGTGTCCTGAACATATTCAAGCCGATCTTGGGCCCTGGCGAAGTGTGAGCTTTCTTCAGATTTCGACGATTTTGCTAACCGTTTTTAAACTTGTCCTTTTTCAGTTTGTCCATTCTCAGTGTTTCTCGACAAGAGACAATTATGATCACTCATGGTTATCAGATGACCATTCGTCCTCTTTCTAGCACCCTAAAACCTTAAAAGTTTTCTTATAATCGTCATGTGCGATAATAGCAGTTAAAACCGTGTGCATTATAAGTGTAGTTACGAATCCGAGAGAAATCCGAATAAAAAACTCAAACAATTGGAAACATCAAACAGCTTTTGTCTACAACCCGATATTTAGGATTATATCTGTACGTGCCTAACTCATATTAAAACTCGCCGTATGGAAAGTAGCAAGGCGCTACGCACGAAAGTGCACGTAAAGGTGGTTCACTTTAGAAAACATAGTCCACGTAAATATACCTACCGCCCAGCTTGCTATTTCGCTCTCAAATTGTTCAAGGAGTTCGGCTCTGACTTGATGGTCCCATTCTTCGTGAAGTCTTTGGATCTCGGTAAAACTACAGCTGTATTCATCAGCCATACGGAAAATGATTTTAAATCCGATAAAATGTTATCTTGCCTCATTCACAAGAGCCAGAAAAGTAAAATGTTTATATAATGCAAATACATTAAAAAAAGCCTTGTATATATGCGCATGCGCTCCTACGATGTGCACGCGCGTGCTTGTTTGATTTCTTCAAGAAATACGGTAATAATCCGTTCATTTTATACGGTACTAATTTTACACATAAACAGTCGAAGCCAATATACGTGCGCGCACTCCCCGGCACGTGCATTGACTTCTTACAGCGCGTTCGTATACACTTGAATGATGAAGCAAACTAACGCGTTTACGCACGCGCATTTGTTTGGCTTGGGCCAGAGATATGTTATAGCGCGAAGCTATACAAAATCATCTGTTAGAAGAATAGGAGACATAAATCTAGCTCCATCGGTGCTATACAAAATCTTTGAACTTGGCTGATCGTTTCGTGCAATTAATTTGCCTTACTTCTATAACAGACCAAAACTAATCTCTACGTAGTACAGATAAGGAACCGTGACAGAAGGATACTGAAATACATTAGGAACGATGAAGTTGTCAGTAGGTTTCTTTTCTTTGGGGAGGGGGAGGGGGAGGGGGAGCTAAGCTGCCTTCGCCGGAATTGTCCGCTGTTGTGGCGCTGATTTTTTTAATTTTGTCATTATTAATAACCTTTTGAATCCACCAAGATGTGAAACAGGGCAAAACAATGAAGTTAATCAACTCCGCCCGGCCCTCACCGCCCGTCCCATCCTCCAGAAAGGAGCGGGAAATTTGGAAATTTTAACATGTGAGTGGTGCATGAGCCAAATACAACATATCATTGCAAAGCTGTTATTTTTATTTTCATGGAACAATTTACTACAAGTCTGCATTTCACAAAAAGCCACGTACTCGGACAAGATACGGATTGCGTCCGTGCATTGGGTAAAAAATGAGTCCAATTCGATGTAACTGTTACTTACTTCTATATTAGATCAACATGATTGTATTAGATATCTTCCATCGAACACGAGAGGAACAATATCGCGCCCACTGATCTGTACACTAACTTAGTGTACAGATCAGTGATCGCGCCCCAAATGACTGCTTCCGTTGTTCATGGCAGACCATAAAACGGCATAGCGTCACCTATTATTTCAAGTTTCCTTGCGTCACTACTGAGCGCTTGTATTTTTGTATGTCTCTTCATTTCATTAGGTGTATTTGAAAATGTAGTTTAAGTAAATTACTCCGATAAAATTCACTCATCTATAGTTAACAATGGAAGATCTCTTCGGGTGGAGGGAGGGGAGGGGGGGGGGGGTGTTATGCTTTGGACATATTGCACTTTTTGTATTTATCTGCATGTGCAAATTGGAATCCCCCGTGAATGATGATCACCACGTTATATATATTATCTCTATTCACACTTTCTCTCATCTATGGTAATACAAAATTCAGTCCAACCTGTGAGGCAGGGAGGGGGAGGGGTGCTGGGATGGGTCGGATCGTTGTGTATATTAGGAAGAATGTAGGGTCGAAAGTGGTGATATTTGTCTATTTTTACACAATTTGTGTACACCAGGAACTCTTCGTACTTCAATAGGTCAAATACTTGTGTTTCCCCACTCAACCCTTGAACATCACATGTAACCCCGTCTCCCCTGCCCCTCTCCCATCTCCTCCTCTCTCCCTCTCCAACTATGCAGTAATACGGGACCGACAAAAGGATTCAATCTATTAAAATGATTTTCTATCTTCGCAAAAACGTATTCCGGCAACAGAATCTCCACTCTTTCATCTAATCAAGAGATCTTTGACAACGCTTCCCCCATATACAACGATGCGCTCCGAGATAGCGGCTACCTCGACCACCTAGAATACAACAATAGTAAGGAGAGCAGCAACAAGCAACCCAGAAAGAAACCCTGCACCAGGAACATAGCATGGTTCAACCATGGAGCCATGGTTCAACCCACCTTACAGCCGTATAATGTTAAATCTAATGTGGGTAAATTGTTTTTTAGACTTCTCGCTAAGCACTTCCACAAAATATGCAACAAAAATAACGTGAAATTGAGCTGCAGTTGTATGGGTAACATGCGATCCATTATCAACAGCCACAATAACCGAGCAAGATCTTAGCAGGCGCATCGTACATGCAATTGTAGAGAAAACATAATTGCCCCTCAACAGGAATTGCTTGGTGAGTAGTGTCATATACAGGGCCGACGTCACAGCCGGCCATGCCACCAAATCATAAATAGGGCTAAAGAGTGTCTCCAAAGGCACAGTAACCACAGTAAGTCCTTCCGCCATGAGCGTTTCGAGAAAGAAACAGAGCTCTCCAAACATAATGAATCGCAGGGGTGATCCTTTCGTTATTGAGTGGAGCGTTCTCAAGCAATCCAATACACGCATGCGTAAGTCTGGACAACGTAACCTTTGCATCGATGAGAAGCTCTGTATCCTCCTGTCTAAAAACCCGCATTTGCTCAATAAGAGACCAGAATTCATCTCCAAGTGTCGCCACAATAGGCTCAAACCAATGAACCGTGCACACGTAGAAATAGGGTTTGTGTTCCTCTTAGGATATAATACCCGTGCAGCGAGTATTTGTTCAGTTGTCTGATGATCGCCACTTCCCTAAAGGGCCGGTCACAATACAGCGATATCGTAGCTATAGGTTGTGTGAAGGCATTTAGAAGCAACTTCATCTTACTGTAGGCTACGTTGAGATCAATATCATCAACTTCAGGCTGAAATTTCTTTCTTATATTCTCGATAGGATGTTAAGAAACTCACTATGATAATTTCTCGGAAGTTTATAAAATGGAAAGTCCTTCTTTCAGTGGTGTTCTTATTTGTATTCGGAATATTATTTGTAGGCAATTTCGATACTACCAACGTTTTATCCAAACAGCGAAATAAAAAGAGAATTGGCAGTAGTAACAGGTTAGGAAATGTGGATAATATAGTTCCAGTAATTGGGGTACAACTTCCATTGAGCCATTTTATATCACAAAATACATCATCGGATTACATAAAAAATATCGAACATGATAACAGCTCTAAGGTGAAGCAAGCAAATTTGGATAATCCCGCTCCAGTGGAACAATCACCAGTAGCTATCGAAGGAGCTGTAGCGAATTTAAACAGGCCTGTGTTAAATATTACGCATAAAAATGGTGAAAAGTTACTTTCCTCAGTTGAAAATAAAGTAAAACCTACCGATGTTCTGCCAATTTTGAGGCCACCGGGAAATCTTAGCAAAGGTAACTCTTTGATTACTTCAGTTGTTTAAGGGTATTATGAAGTATGTCCAACAGTGTGGGCGTAATTAGTTCGTGTTGTCATACTTAAGTTAACCAGTCTAACAAAACTTATACTTTAGGCCTAGCCCATGAGCCTACCTACCGTACGTAAGCGGTGATAGGGGAAAACAGGGTCAATATTTTAGCAACGCATTGGAGGCCTATTGACGACTTCGAAGGAGAAATTTTAATCGAATTAATTAGTACAACGTACGTAGCTCCTACGTTCAGAAACTTAATTGGCTATTCACTACAGTTCTACATTTTTTACAGCCCCTTCCCCCTCCCCGAAGGCATTTATACATGTATGTATACAAATTACAAGGCTAGCTGCTTCACATAGCCTTAGGCTTTAGAATCTATAAATGTATAGATTGCACTACTTATGTCCTATACATCACTTAGAGGCCAAGGCTATATCTAGCCTGGCTTTGGGCCTAGGCATATATACTTAGCTGACCATAATGCTGTTGATTGAGAGATATGCTCAATTCAGTGGGAGGATGAAGCTTGGCTATTTGTCTGGTGACAGACTCAGAGTAATTGAGCTGCAGTTAAACATGGACAGGGCTATAGCAACATTGCATTGATTGATTGGTTATAGAATTGGAAGCTAATTCAATGCAGCATCCTAATTTGTCAGTGTACAACCCCCCCCCCCCCC
>JAIPMN010007758.1:0-12930 GCA_020650975.1 Apostichopus californicus
GCTATATATATAACCTATCGAATACCGTAATCTATCGAAAAACCAGGCGTTTTTCGTTACTTCGTATAAACACAAACCCTCTAGCGTTGTGGACGTTCATAGTAAGGGAACAGTATCCCTATATAGAGCAGAGATACCAGCATTTCTTACCATATTATGGTCATGGGAAGTTCATGGATACATAAGATGTTAGGATTCCCTAACAAAAGCAGTCATGCGCACAGCAGATTGTGATCGGTAAACCAACCCCGACGCTAAGGACGCGATATAGTATATACTTAGCCATTTACCAATGAACTGATCTATTTCCTACAGGCCCTACTTTTCGAAAAAAGAAAACACACCCGAAGATGGATTTTCTTAAGCCCTATAACAAACTAGAATTAAAAAACGTCAGAGAGTTTTCGTCCCATGACGTGGAAAGCCCATGGCACACATACGGAGATAACAATCGAGCGATCCAGACCATGCAGCGAAATTTACTGACTGTTGTAGTTGATGAACAGAATGGCGCGATATAATGCACTTTGGGGAAGACTGTACTATATATACAAGACGACCAAAACAGACACGTTAAAAGCCTTAAAAAGTACACTGCGGGAGAAATTTTAACGATTATCAGTAGTGACGTCATATTTTAGTTGTTACATTGTTAGCAGAAAATCCCAACAGTATATAGCATATAGGTCTATACATAGGCTGGCATAGGCCCAAATATATATATATATATATATACAAGGCTGCTATGACAAGATAATACTCCTCACAAACATCTAAGAGCCAAATTTACATTCAGGGTAAATATTTAGGTCGCCCCATTTACATTTTTCCCGAACATAATTCCGAGAGAGCAGGAAAGCATAGTAAAGAAAAATAGAAGGTGTCATAGTAGGTGAGCATAGCCTATGTACTAAATTAAAGTCGATTTCCTACTGGAAGAGACTATAAATCGCTTATAAAATACTCCATTAGAACAATTTCAGCATTCAGAAGCCTGACCATACGAGTTTTATTCTCAAATACGATATTTTGAAATTGCACAATGATAAACTTGCATGCTCGTTGAAGAAAGTGATTTTCATTATATACCGTATTATTGACAAAGCGGTGCAGCATTGTCACCGGAGGGGGTCACGGGGAGGGGTCGTTGAAGAAGTTAGCCCTCTTCTTTGCAAAATGTTGACAGAAAGGTTTCTTTGATGCGAAATAGTGCTATATGTTGAAGAATTATCAACTGTAAGTTTTTGGAATATTATGTATAGGCTATGTCAGTTGGTGGGTTGGAAGGGGGAGGGGGAGATCGCTTCCCCGTTGGTGTCATACAGGGAGTGAAGCCTTTCCCACCGCCCCACCCCGAGAGAAACAGTATAGTCCGCTGTTGTGCCACTGCCCCACATATATATAGCCAGACTTGAAGAAACTTTCCATGTGCACGAGCTCAATTTGTAAGCGCCATGCCTCTGTGTTATACCATGGAGCTATAAACAGATAGCTCCATGGTTACACTATTCGATTATATCAACGAGAGATAGAAATAAAATTATTCACACTTCACTCTCCTTACTCGGTCACGGAAATAAAATTTGATTAAGGTGTCGGAAGGTGAAACTCTGTGTCGTTGTAAATGTCCCGTTCAAAAGACAAGTAACGGTGTGTGTCTACAAGTGACATTTACATCATGTCGAACTTTCTTAATAGAGCAAAATAAACAGAACATTATACTTTATAGTGTATTTACAAGACATTTGTTGTTCCAGTAATACGTGCCTACAGCAGCTGTATATTTATCATATATATGAGAAAAACAACAAAATCAACAGGTTTCACGTATAACATTATATATAACACATCTATGGATGGTTGACCATGGGCAAAATCTATCGGTGGATATGCATGTACCGAAATGCAAAAAAAGAAAAACAGATTACTGAATAAACAAACATGTTTACGTTTTACTGCTTATATTAACTACATCTGTTCTAGGTTGGCGTCCTTTTGCTCCAGAAATGATGTCACACTTTAAGTATAGACCGATATCGATATAATTGTAACGGGTATAGGCCTGTATGTTGGGGTTGGAAGGCAACTTTTAGTCATCATATCTCATAGTTCAAGAAAAAAAAGAAATATTAGTGCTATAGTTATTGTCTTTTCTATAACTCTGACGGTATGTATGTATGTATGTATGTATGTATGTATGTATGTATGTATGTATGTATGTATGTATGTATGTATGTATGTATGTATGTATGTATGTATGTATGTATGTATGTATGTGTGTATGCGTGTATGTATGCGTGTATGTATGTATGTATGTATGTATGTTAGATCCTCCTGCAAGCAGGAACTCGCGAAGAAGCCATCATTGGCTTACTAAAGCCGCAAGCTGACCGAAGTCAGTCTCTTACATTCATATTTAACGTCCATGATTATGAATATGTCAATTGTCAACAACTCTGTAACTGGACGAAGTGACTCGAACTGGGGACGGTATGGGCACAATGTCGTACATGATGTTATATTGCAGACTATACTTAAGGCACATTACTATCAATCCAAGTTTTTATTTCTACATCACTGCTATTTTATATTTTTAAGATATGACCATGTATAGACACATGAGTCTCATCAATCAAAGTGGCTGAACTATATAGTCTAACAAACACAGATCATTATAAGGTCAGTATCTCTGCATATGCAACACAGAACTCATTGGCGAAACAGTATAATGTTATGGCTTCATAACGAGACATGTTAATTCACATTGCATTTCGAATTTGTGAGGAATAAATGGTGTCAAAATGTCGTCCAAGGAATTATGCTCTTTTGTTGTCATGATGAAAAATTTGTTGTTTATAGTGGAATTTATAGGCTTTCAACAGATGATTATGATTAACGCCTAACATATTTCACTGAGACGCCGACGTAATCATCAATACATTCCAGATATAGCCTATTTAGAATATTTCATTGATTCTGGGCTATGATATACATATCAACAATGAAATATCTTTCTAAAATCATACATCCGTTTCATTGCCATTCATAGATAAATCGAAACCCAATGATCATATTTGTAACTGATATTAAAGTTACTTTTTGAGGAGATATTGCATGGTTCAAAAGTCGTCTTAATGAGCTGCCCATTTTCTCATATAATATAGTGTGATGTCGAATATATATCAAATAGTGTCTGAAAGGGGTGAGGGGTTTGTTGAGAGGTGATGTAGCGCCATCAAATTAGGGGGCGTACTTCTTTTTTGTTCTTGAACACCTTTGAAAGAAATGGCAATATGTGTTTGCTGACGAATTTCGGAAAACAAACTTCCGAAGCAGTTTCAATGTTTCTTATTATAAATGCAATCTGACCAGGTGGGTTTAATGGAGGAAAGCTGTCGCAATCGAAAGAAAGAAATTTATTTTCTGTTGCCCTTATGGCGCGAAAGATTTACCGTAAAATCACTGCGACCGCCCATATCAGCATGTATTACACTAATGTAACCTATATATACTCGTATCGTCCACTTTTTTTACCCAATGTCACGGAGGAAACGTCTGAAACCACCTGTTTATTCCTTGAAATGGAAGGAAATGACACAATGTCGCAATCTACATCGATATCGGTAAGACTGAAAGAAAGATACTTTTCAAATATGGACCTAACACATGCTAGCACACAGGCTAACGGTCGTAAACAAAACAGATAGATTGGATTGGTGCATGATCTGTTGAGCGAGGCTTGCAAATTTTGATTGAAGTTTGTAGAATCAACGAACTCGTTAAAAATTCTGGCGAATTTTATTCAGCTCAAAATGTCTCACGACAGATAACTCACTAACAATAATGTTTATTAATATGAAAATTGCATAGAACGGTGTTATTTTCATTGAGCTTTTAGGACTGTAAGCTGGAAAGGTCGAAGTTAAACTTTGGCAAACACACATTGAGACTTTAACAAAGTTTCTGTTTATACAGAAGCAGAATACATTTACGTTCTCAAAGCAAGGAGTTGTTTTAGAATTGACTTAAAATTTACATATGTAGTTATCTTGCACACAGGAACGACAATTACATGTTTCATTTTCCGTAGTTTTCCCTTCATAATTTCAAGACTGAATGAAGTTAACAGGTTTGACTTTAAAAATCTGTAATGTCAGAACAAAATACAGCATTTGCTAAGTTCCTAGCGAATACAGGACGCACAACTGATGACATATTAAAATTTATTCAAGTCTCCACTTCTTGTTTTTTGCGGAACATTAAAACTGTGATAATATTTAAAATAAAATACTTGCTAAGCTGTTTTGCGAAAATAGTTCACAACAAGCTTACCCGGTATTTGTTACATTGATATTATATTAATTGGGTTTTGTATCTCCTTTAACTGGACAGAAAGTTTCTGAACCCTCCCCCCCCCCAACCCCTCTTCAATCACCCTCCCCTGTCAAACCCAAAGTAGGCAACGGGTTGTACATGTATTAGAGAGGTCTCCAATGCCATCGCTTTTGCCTATACTGGATGGTTGAAAATGCTAGAAATAGATGGCGCTCTCCATAAATAATTACCAGAGCCGTATATGCTCTGATAATTACTAGAGTTCCTTTATATACGGCTCTGGTAATGACTACGCAACTAACTTTTGTGACCTTTCGTGCTGCGTGGTTGTATGACTGTTATCTTCATACTTAAAGTTATATTTCTATCAGAAACCCCGACACAGGTTAACTTGATATGGGGGAGGGGGTGGGGGTGAGGAAATGCAGGAGTCATGTTCAGTGAATTTCTGCCGATATAGTGATCACGAAGCCCGCATGAAAATCATTATACTGATAATTATGGGGGAGGGGGAGGGGGTAGGGGAATAGCCCCTGCTCCCTTGGATGAAGAGCCGTGCTTATACTGGTTAATTAACTGCTGTCCACTTTTCATTGCCGAAATATACAAAGAAGTTACTTGGCAACATGCAACATAGCCAGCTAAATGTTGACGTGATGTTACCAATTTGGAACGCCAAACGGGAAAAATACCTATGATGATATCATAATTATAATGATACCATGATCGCTAGTTTGTTGTTAGTTCGTCATTGTACTTAATAAGATTATGCTCGTAAGTTCGATCATAACAGTGTTGTCCTTGCAATACAAGGAAGAATATTGCCATGTATAGATTTGACGAGTTGGCGATTTACAAGGAGGGTAATAATACAACAATTAATACGGTCACGGTTGAGTTGAAATGAGTTAATTTGAGTTGAAGTCTTTATTTAGCATTTAGCATTCTGAGTAGGAAGTGTAGGATCGGGGCGGTGGCTATACATCCACCAACGATTTAAGGAGGGGTACAATATTTGTGTCCTGTAATTTGCGGTGAAACAGATTCAAATGGTGATTCAATTTCACTTTTAATTTAGTTTTTTGGGTCACATCATGGTATCTCAGCCTGATGGAGAGAAGGTGGCCGGAGGGGGATTGCACGATACCACTAGAGTCCCCGGCCTGTCCCAGATCATGAAAGTGAAAAACGAATATGTGCTTCCTTTATTTGTCGAGGAAAGAGAAATGAGGTCAGATACTGACCATGAACTGCCCCTATCGTGCATAAAGATCCTTGTCCGATGGTCATGACCAAACGACTTTACCAGCAGTGGCGTCGCCAGACATTTCATTCTTGGGGGCACAGGGAGGGCACAGCACGTAATTAGAGGGGCATACTGTTTATGTGAATGCCGTCCTGTGGGAGGGGTATAAGGGGAGGGAGAAAGTTTTGATTAATTAATAGTCCTTAGATGCAATCTGGTGCTATATTTTGCAACAAGTTGAAGTAACTTTATGTCCAAGAATTTTCGGGCTTAGTCTGTCCGATATTTATGTTTGAATTGAGGCGGATAAAAAAGTTATACAAAACGTTATACAAGACATTAACCCTTAGCTTTGATAATGTTTGTAAATAATTAAGGGTCATGAGATGCAATTTAATTGGTACTATCTGGTGCACCTTTGCCTGCGTGCCTGGTCTGGGGAAAGTGTTAATCGCATCTGAGGGCGGGGCGGGGCGGGCGGGCGGGGGGAATTTTTTAGGGAGGGCACGGCCCCCCCCCCCCAGGCCACCCTAGACGACGCCACTGTTTACCAGTAAATACATGGGGAATCCACGTGGACAACACACCATTCTGATTGGTATTACATAATCCTCATGTTCTACGGTAATAACCAGTTATAGCTTATCGGCCCATAATTGATTAGTCAGCTGGTGCTATTATTCGCGTTTCTAAATATGTTGATTAATCTGTCCCACCCATTCCACATTCTTCCCCCTCAGATGAATGACATTAAGCGCCCAATCAGGCCATAGTCGTATCACATTGTTTTCTGGCAGAAATCCAAAATTGGTATTTACCATTAAATTATTGAATGAAAATGTTTTGAAAAAGGCGTGGTAATGGTACGACGTCATGGAAGATTAGTCGAGTGCTAGTGGCACATGTGAACATAGTTCAGTTGCAGTTGTCACGTACAGTATTACACATTATTACTTCAGCCTAAGCTGTAAATTTAGCAACAACTATATCAGTTCATGAAAGTAGCCTAACGTTAGAGACAGTACAAGGCAGATGCAAGACAAGTTACGCTAGTACTAGTAGTCAGTGAGATATCTTTGAAAACTTGTTAAGGTCTAAACCTATCCAGGAAGATGACTAAAAGAAGAATTGCGGAGATCGAGAAGCAACATTTTGTTGGTGTGAATGAACAAGAAGTCGAAGACATCACTCTCGAATTTTTCTACAAACCGCATACACTGACACTTCTTGGTGTGGCTATTGCTACAACGTTATATTTTGCATTCACTAGGTAAGCCAAGACTAACGAGTAACGTTAGGCCTAGCCAAGGAATAACAGCTATTGTATGTAGGCTAGTTCCATTAAATTGGTAACGGAGATAGTAGGCCTATTAACTTACATGGGTAATGTACTCAATCATGGGCCTACCTTAGTATGTAGGCCTAGGCCTACCGCCTAAGGCAAAATTAGGCTTGGCCTAAGTAACATTAGGCTTGGCCTAAGTAACATTACTATTATTACTAGCTGTACGGCCAAGAAGGGTATTGTCCATGAAAACCATAATTGTCTAGCCTAGGCAAACATTAAGACTCTTTTGGCTATGCACTTATCATCTCTTCTCTTTCCATTTCAAACCAGGAAGAGAGAAAAAGTATAAGTACAGTATCCAAGAAATACCCTATATTCAGACTTGTAAACTCTCTGTACGAACTGTGTGTTATGTACAACTACAACTTACAAGTAACTGACTCAATATGTATGTGGTATTGGTAGCATACGGAAACTGCTCGTGTCCCCTAAGTTTGTTTACTAAGTGTATGTTATGTACATTAGGTGCTCTGATAACACATAGCTCCCTTGTTCGTATTTAAATTTGTAACCACTTATTAAATGCAATTTTATTCAATGAGCAGTGACAAAAAAGGCTCATTAATTTCATAGCCTAGTCATTTTTAATTTGGGACATTCCATACAAAATCAACCAAATTTCCAAAAATCTTGGCAGGTCACCTCTGGGAATTGGCTAATTTTTGCATCACTTGTAGCAATTAGTGAGTTAGGAAGTTCTTAAAAATTTGACCATCCTCACAGGATTAATATGTCATATTATGTTATAGATTATAATAGACAGATCTACCTTGGAACCAGGTCCCATCATTCTTTGCTCCGCTAACAGGAATCCACTTCCATGAAGGTACAACATGTACAGTACTTCTTCAGTTCTAAGCAAAGGTCTATGGCAAATTGCAATAAGCCTTGACAAATGTGGCATACAGTACATGTAATTTATGGTAATCAGTGGCAAATTGGTACTATTATGTAGTTTATAGATGCACTTTGATGTTAGTTTGAACTTCATGAGAAAGTCTGAGACACACACTGGTGTATTGTCTTGGCCAATGCATTGGAGAAACAATGTTTCAATACCTATTGTATATTGTTTGCATGTCCCATGAGGTGAGGTTGCTGTATATGTACGTATTTTAGGAGAGGATCTTAACTACACATACAGTACATGAGAGGTTCAAGTGTTTGCAGAAAGGAAACATACAGTAGCTCACTTCTGTTGTATTTATATTGTGGGCCGTAAGCTTGAAAAAGAAAGGAAAGTTGTATAAAGTGATCTTGCCCATCATCTTCAAGACTAATGATTTTGCACTTACTGTAGGTAAGCAAGGTCTATTTATGCGTCATTTAAGGAACTTTCCAATATAGAACTTTAATTGTGAAATTATAGTTTCACTATACGACATAGCAATGTTGGCCCATATACATGTAGAGGTCATATTTTGTCAAAGGCAAATCAAATGCCACATTCAATAGACATAATCTCCCAAAGGGAGTAACCAGTACTGTACCTGTATATGGCTAAATTATACTAGCATCATCTTACAATCCCTATAGGCTGGTGGTAACATGAAATTTGTCCTGTGTAGCTTTCTTTGTTGACAGGTACGACAGGGCCAAAAACAGCCCAGTAAAAATGGTGGTGTGAAATTTTTCCATACCTGAGGCCATATATATCTCCATCTCTTAGATCTTTTAGATATTCGTGTTTTAAATCTTTGGCCCAAGGCAGCCATTTTCATGACTGTAGCATGTTGAATCAAGAATATAGACCGAAATATGGACTGAAAGTTTGTACTTTGTGATAGGGGCACACTCGGTCACCCAAACAGTGGGTGCGGCACCTCAACTTTGAACAGCTGTAACTCAGACAGTACAAGACAGAGGACACTTGATATTTTGCAGACCTTCTTAACTCACTAAGATCTGCAAATGATGCCAAAAATGAGTCACATCCAAGAGGTGGCCTGCCAGGGCTGGAAACCTTGCAAACCTTCCGAACCAGGTTCGCGGAAAATCCGCGATGCTCACAGGAAATCCAGCCTGGCTGAAAAAAAAAAAACGAAAATGGAAAAAAAAATACAAAGGAAAAAGCGTACATCTGTAAAAAACAACAAGTAAAATTTCACAAGAAAAGAAGTTTCAGAAACGAAAGGAATGTAATCAGAGAGTGTGCTCTCATTTTAGGTCAGACTTGCCAAGCCTTTGGTTGATTCTGAATGGAATGACCCATTTTGAGGCACTTTAGGAGACACCTAAACCCCCGATTCTAAAATAACAAATTACGTCGCAATGCACAGGGCACACGCTCTGCCCTTGAACCTGATTGGTCCAAACTGATAGCTAACTCCTCACCCAACTCTTGATTGGTTGAGTGCCAACCCGATATGCAGTAGAGCACATGCAAATGGGCACTCAACCAATTTGAACCAGTTTGGCGGTCTTCCAGCTCCACAAACCGAATCATTCAAAACAAATCTGTACACGCTTCTAAGGGCGTGATTCATAGCCCACCACACCACAGAGCAAACCACCAAAACGCGAGCCATGTGTGACGTCATAATAACAACAAGTAAACAATATGTTAACACAAACTAGAATACACTTCACACCAATACCAGGGTCTACACAGGGATTTCTCTCACGAGTGTGAGATATAGTACTGTAACTGGTTTGTGACGCTGAAGGGCAAGAGTACATTGGGGGAGGGGGGGGGGGGGTCTAGGGACATTGTCACCTGGAGAATTTTGTTATTTTACGTCCTAATGTCAATCATCTTATAACATTAAATTCTATGCAAATGCTATGTTAATAAGGCAGAAGAACTTTTTATTTTTATTGCTATAATTTAGTATCACAGCCAATTTTTCAATGTCAGATGATGTCATGGGTTAAAAAAGTTGGATTGCAATCATCGCTTTTTTTAAGTGTCGAAAGAAGGTTTCAGACATACTTTGTTACTTCATCGAAGTACAGGATAGGTACTGTATGGTGGTCTACCAGTCTACCAGTACTGCAACAGTGTAGTACACACTGTACCCAATGGAACCTTCCTGTACCTGTACTGTACGTCATCCAGTAAGTTTGAAAACTCTCTTTAAAGCCTGTACTACTGACTCACATGTTTAAAAATATGTTTACAATGCCTTCCATTGTTGTTGTGTCACCGATGTGTCAAACAGGGAAGGGAACGAGGAACTTGCCAGGACTTCCGGCTTTGTTTTCATGACCTGCATTGAAAGTTTTGAAACAGAAGGTTTAACTTCCCACTACAAAGATTGGGCCTTTCTAGGGACTTTTTGTATACAGTGAAGCAATAATAACAACAATAATAATAATAATGTAGATTCATATAGCGCCACTCCAGGATACGAGTAACTGCCCATGGCGCTTCACAAAGTTGAAAGCATCAACAATGAAATGCAGTTCACACAAAAAGTGAGTCTTCAGTAAACTGGAAAAATTGGAAAAGGGCACAGGATTTGAACCTGTGTCCTTAGTGTTACAGCAAATATACACTGTGCCCTATAAATGGAGGCTAAACCAACCCTTAGTTGATGGTGGTCACTATACACAGTAGATACAGTAGTTGTTGCTTTGCTTGGGGGGGGGGGAGTGGGTACTGGTCAAGAAGCACAGTGCCTGGCATTCTGTGTAACCACGGATCACACCACAATTTTGTTTGATACAACCCAAAAAGTGGTAGAGACTCAGAAGATATTTCAAGAGAAATATCGAGGCTTGTGATGTCGGCATCTGTTACAAGTGTTATTGTTGTTGAACAACTGAAGAAATGACTGGGAAATTATGCACAGTACTTACAATGTAAATTAATACATGGTATTTGTAACTCTGCAAGGGAATGTTATTTCAATACTTTTTCCCATTTTTCTCTCTTCCCCTACAATACAGAACCCACGAAGTCTCATCAGAACAGAATATATCAAATGGTCTTTGCTGTGTGGCATTCTTTTTCCTCATCATAGGCCTTCTGACATTTCCAAATGGTAAGAGCAAGTTAAGGTGTATAGGAAATTTGTTTTAATTTAATAATTTATGAAAATTTTATAATAATATGTGCATAAGTACTACAGAATCCTGATTTTCATTTTTTGGATGAAACTTCTGTAGCCTGTCTGTGTGTTGGACACCTAAAAGTATATATACCATGTTTGTAAACAACAACAACAACTGGCAGGTATATTAACCACCAATGGTTACCCCTTCTATTGATAGACATTCTCTGCATCAGAATGCTTTCAATAGAGTCAAGTCGTTTCGGCAACAGACTTGCTATCTACAGTAGGCCCATCATGTTACGTTGTGTCCTTGGGCATGGCACTTGTAAATTTAGTTGGGTGTACCAGGTTGTGGCTGCAGTCAATGTCCAGTCCCTCAGGGGACACATGGAAGTGGGCACAAGACTGCCCAGGGAGTCACTGTTTAAATTGTGCACAAGTATATGGGGCATGTGGGTGTGAGTGTGACCAGTTATCAACTACCCTTGAAGAGTTATGTGTTGTAAGGTCATGTGAGGCCTTAGCCTTGTGCTAGACTTTCATCTTTGGATGATGAATGCATTCTCCTTCCTACACCCCCTCCCTCCTCGCCCTCCCTCCTCGCCCTCCCTCCTCTCCTCCCTCCTCTCCCTCCCTCCTTCCTCCCTCCTCCTTCATCACTGACTTACGTAAATCGTTGGAAATGTTTGTTCAAGTAACTTCAGTTTTGACAATGTAACTTTGCGACTTGACTAATGACTATTAAAAGGAGACCAAACCGTCTTTATTGGTCTAGATGTGATAGAGATAAAGTTCTGACATGAATCTTCCCCAAACAGATGAAAAAAATATTCAGTCAAGAGATGGCAGAAGATTGATCAAGTCTAAAATGAGATCATCCAGCCACATGTTCTTCAATCTGTTATTGGTTTTTCTTTATTGATTACTGTATTTTCTATCAATTTTCTGTCATTTCAGGACCATTCACAAGACCTCACCCTGCAATCTGGAGAGTTGTCTTTGGTAAGCATTGAGTCATACGTCATCCTCAAGGACATAATTTATACGGTATCTGGTATCCTGTATCCCATTGCAAAAATGCCATGTAAACTGTGGCAACTTGAACGAAAATAGACAAAAATATATGTTTTAGAGTGGATTTTATTTAGTTTTTCAAGCATTTTGTGACAACTTGGGTACGGATATGTCGACGAACTCATTTCGTTGACTGTCGATTGTTTTACCAACTACTAATGCATGTGTTTTATACTGTATGCTCTTAAAGTCTAGGGACAGAAAAATGAAAGGGCCCCCCTTTTACTGGCATGTACAGCAGAAACCACCGGCATTTATCCAGTAAATTGCACCACTTCTTAAAGCCTGCGCTACTGAAGTAGTCATTTTCGTTCTTTCTTTATTTTAAGGAATTCAGGGTATTTGTTCTTGTTCAGCATAAATTACACTACTAAATTACACTACTAAAGTTGCAGAAGTTGCACCATTTCATTTGAGAAGTTTGTTGTTCTCCACCGATTGTTCGTGGTGGTAGGAAGAGGAATAAGTTGACAATGATCTACTGTACTGTAGCACTCATAACCAGAACACAGTATACTTGTACAGTATGTAGTCTAAATTGTGCTTTGATCTGAATGTAGTACTTCCTTCAATTTAAACAAACCAATACACAGGTCTACTGTTTAACACAGTGGCGTAGGAAGGTACTTTTGAGCAGGGGGGCTGAAGACTGATGGCTCGCCTGGGGGAGGGGTCTAAGGGGTCTTGGAAATTTTTTGCATTTCCAGGTGGTCTCAGATGCAATTTGGTGCATTATAGCACACTTCAACACCCACTCCATTTTGTAAATAATTTTGCATTTTCACCTGGACTTAGATGCAATTTGGTGCTCCAAATGAGATTTTTTTTCTCATTTGGAAATGGAAAATGGGTTTTCTGACTTGCGAAGCGGGGGGGGGGGAATGATACTTCCGCCCCTCCATATTTTTCACTGGGGGGCGGGCGCCCCC
>JAIPMN010007759.1:3105-15646 GCA_020650975.1 Apostichopus californicus
GAGTTCATATGACCCATTGGTTGGGTGGTCCAAGGTGTGCTGGTTTTGATTAGGGCCCAAATGTTTTTATTTCAGTTCCTGTTACATTCATTTAAAAAATTGTTGATTTGGTGGTCATTTTAATTGGTCAAGCACTCTTTGGACCGGGCAAGACGCATTATGGTATCCTTCTACAATGTGTTAAGAATTCATATGACCCATTGGTTAGGTGGTCCAAGGCGTGCTAGTCTTGATTAGGGCCTAAAGTGATTTTTTCAGGTCCCGTTACATTAATTTAAGAACTGATAGTCATTAGAGTTCATATGACCCATAGATAACCTCTTTCCAGACCAAATGTTGAACATCTTGTAAGAAAGCTTTTGTCTTGCCAGAGGTGTTACGTCGATACCATTGTCGAATACGTAACTGAATAGGTAGCAGTTACTCATTCGCGAATGTCGAACGAGGAACGGGGAATAAGTATCTAACTTCACACCGGTCACAAATGTCTATACATAATTTCACTATAAATGTGTGGCTTTGATTAGGTGTGCCCTCAGAAGCTACCGGACACCACAATTACTCGAATTTGGAAGAGTAGTCACTAAAAGCGGCCGTTAATTAGGGAAGGTCTTGCTTTGAATATGACACACAGTAGGAATACACTTACTTAGG
The DNA here is from genome assembly GCA_020650975.1 of Apostichopus californicus. Lineage (NCBI taxonomy): Eukaryota > Metazoa > Echinodermata > Holothuroidea > Aspidochirotida > Stichopodidae > Apostichopus > Apostichopus californicus. The sequence goes on from JAIPMN010007759.1 coordinate 3,760, forward strand.
TCTAGACTAAGGCCTAGTCCTGAAGTGAAGGTACTTACTAATACTATACAAATACAAGCCTATACTATCTCATAGCCAGTACAGTGTATTTACTATTTCAGGGAATGAATCTGGCCTATCCTAACAACGTAAAGGGCTGACGTTAGGTACTTCAATACCGTGCGTACTGACTGTATCACAGAAATGACAAATTCGACATGATCCCGGTATTTCACCTTCACATTTAAACACTGAGTTAAGGTTACTCATACCCCATTAATCTAGCAAGAATTTGACATCGTCATCTGAAATAAGTATATGGTTATTTGCACATTTCTTCGTTGTATTTGAAAGTTTCTCCTGTTTGCGATTGTCGTCGTAGGAAGCTGCAAGATCGAACGTCTTGAGTCGCGACTACCAACCAATCAGAGGCGAGGATTGCAATATGCAAATAATCTATTTTCACCAGGGTTATGTTAAGATCAAGTTTTACGCCAGGACGGATGGAGCGTAGCCATGATGATGTTAACTAACGTAGCCAATAACCAGGATAATGTTAGACTTGCCCAAGTCTCTCGTGTAGGTTTTCTCCTCATGCATTTGTCCGAATTATGGCTAGCGCGCCCTCTATTCCACCAGCGAATTTGGACTGCACGTAGAGACTTGTTCGTTCTGCGTTTGGATACGTCATAATTATAAACTTATCCGTTTATTTTATTCATCCCCGTTTTGGGATGAATATTATGTAGTAGTATAGCAAATTTAGCCCAATGAAAACACTGAATTATTCTTATGAATATTTAATATTCTTATTAATAAACATATGTAACAAATCTACGTCACGATCAACTTAATAGGCTAGGGCGACCAAAATAACGAAAATAATGGATGTTAACCATGAAAAATCTATCATTTACGCGGCTTCTCATCTAGGAATTTCATGTGACGACCTCCATGAAGAGGAAAAACGTGCAATTTCTGGAGTCCTGGAAAAGAAAGACGTTATTGTTGGCTTACCCACGGGATATGGAAAATCGTTCATTTTTCAATCGGTACCGATAGCAAGAGATTTCCTTACGAAGTTAGGCCATGCATATGGCGGTACTAAGGTTAGCAGTAGCAGTACCATCAGTTATACGGAATGTATACCAGTAGGTGATATGCGAAAGGAACAAAGTGGTAGGCCTACATACACTAACGTTAGGTCTGACGTTACATCTACAATATGTGCGATTGCAATAATAATTTCGCCATTGACATCTTTGATAAAAGACCAGGTTACCTTTTTAACTGAAAAGGGATAAAGGCAATTTACTTCGGAGAAGTGTCAGAAAATGAGAGGGGAACTCTAGGGTTGTATAATTATATCCTTATGAGTCCTGAACAATTGCTGAGTCACAATGGAATGCTTGCTCTAAGAAGTCCTGCTATCCATGAAAACCTTGGAGGGATTTTTATTGATGAAAGTCATTGCATAGCTAAGTGGTAAGTACTATCTATTTATAAAATGATTTGGGAGGTCGGTCAAGGCATAGTTCTTGAACACTGGAGCTGTATACTACAGTAAAAATGTAGCTTTATACCATCATATAGGCCTAGTAGCATGGTCCCCCATGGTTTGTGCATCTTACTGCTTAAACAGTTTTATTTTGAAAAGACAAATTCAAATAACATGACCATCATAATCGCTATTGATTTACCTTCAATACGATGTATCACACAAACATGACAGTCTTAAAAATCAGGAATTAAAAACCATTTCACATTGTTCGTTTGCGCAATTAATTAGTTAACCTGTAGGCTGTAGCAGACAGCTTTCTGCTGCTTTAATTAAAATTACCCTTTTTGCATTTCTTATATTATATAAACTATGCAGACAGCTTCTTCTACTTTTCCTCCTGCATTTTACAATTACTACTTACCTTAATTCATCTTTGCTGACTCCATTGTTCTTTACTATACTTGCCTTGTTTATTGTGCAGAAGTATGCACCTGCCTTCTAGATACTTCCTTTCTTATTCTAATTAAATTGCAATGATGTAACATATTGTAGTGTAACATACTGACCTTTTACTTTTAAGCAGTTTTGATAATAAAGATTTCATTCTGTTCCTGTATCTGAGTCTAACAACAGCTCCTCAGTTTCTGTTCTCTTTTAGTGTTCTTTTAGCTTACAGTATTGAGTGCATTGCCCTAGTATAAAGTAGCCTACACAAGGGTTATATGTAGATTCGAGCAATGGCTCTGCTGATAATCATCCAATCACTGTGCTATGGCAATGAATATGACATTATTGAATCTGTTATCTTTAACAAGCTGAAAAAATTATCACTGGTAAAATCAACAAAACAAATGTTAAATGGATTCATAATGATGAAAAACTAGTTGCCCTTTCAGAATGAGTGTGAAATCTGTTAATCAAGTGGGTTGCTACAGTGGTTTGGAATAATTTGTGATGGTGTGCAAACCTATGAGTATGAGATGTTAAACTCAAAACATTCTATTAAACTCATCATAATTATCTTGTGGCCACCAGATAACAGATTTGCATTTTCAAATGCATTTCATATCAAATTTACACTTTTCTAATAAAAACCAAAACCGTGGTAGTATTTTGTAGGGCCTTTATTCATATGAGGTGGGTAACTTAATTGTTATTATTTTATAAAATCATAATTCCCATACATTTAACTTTAGTCAAATAGTACATCATTCATTCTTTAAAACGGAATTTTTGTAATAAAAAAATCACAGCATTTCATCCCAGCAATCGTGGCAAATACACAATCAGTTCACAGACAATTTCACTGGACAATTTGTATACATACATATATATATGTAATTTATTATCCTTAATTGATAGGTAAGGGAAAAACCCATTGACTTATACACTAAATATTAGTTACTCACATACTCCATAACCTCTGACCTTAAAACTAACCATGTATCAATGATAAGACTATTTCCTACAGTAAAATTATGCTTAGAAATCATAGTAAAATTAGTTAATACACTAAGAGGAAACAACTTTTACCCCTTAACATCACATTTACACTTTCTCTTTGTTCTTTTGCCCCCTACCATATGAATCAGGCATTTATATTCAGTGTAAACAAATATATTTAAAACTAATGTGTCATGGGGAAGAAATGAAACTTCATTTATAGGACATCATTGTTGCTCACTATATGTATACTATTCATACATGCACAGTACAGATTTTATTCCTTGATATGTTTGTTTTCTTTTCTGTAGGGGGATTGGCTCCAGCAAAGTGAAGGCATTCAGGTCATACTATGGAAAGATACATCAAGTCAGATCCCACTTGCCAAGACATGTGCCACTTGTGGCGCTCACAGCGACAGCATCACTTAATATCAGAAAAACAATTGAAGATAAACTTAATCTACGTAATCCTGTAACTATATTAAAGTCACCAGAGAAAGTCAACATTAGATACTTGGTCATCAAAGCAGCAAAAGGCCAAGATGTGTTGTTGGTTTTTACCAGTATAATGGAGGAACTTGAAAGAAAAGAGACAGGGATGGAAAGAATTATTGTGTTCTGTAGGTCACATAAGCACTGCAGAGAACTGTACTCTACAATACTGTTTGCCCATCCAAAACTAAAGAAGTATATAGCAATGTTCCATAGCACGACAGAAGAGACAGTAAAAGAGAATGTCATCAAATCTTTTGCTGATGAAAATGGAGACATACGGATCTTGTTTGCAACCATTGCATTTGGAATATCTAATTTTTATTTACAGCACCTCTTTGGTACTGCATGGTGTTTTAATAAGTACATCTACATGTACCATATAATAATACCCATGCACACAAATGTAAATATAACCATAGTATGTCTGTATATCATTAACTTTGAATTTTGTGTCTCATGCTTGGTTAGCAACTATCACAATAATTGAATTCAAATTGTAGGCCTATGTCCTTAATAATGTGTCCTCCTCTTATTGCCACTTTCAAGCATTTCCCAAATAAAAATCCAGCCCCTTCCCTGGCATTGAAGATGTTACATATTTCAACATAGTGAAACACAACATTTCAGAGGGGGGCATGAGAATTTTTTCCTCTATCACAAACCACATTTAGTATGCACACAGGTATGACACACAAAATTGGGCTCACTTCTCCTATGTTTTCATTTGGCTTCTGAAAAACATTAATCCTGACTTTATAGCTTAACTACCCAGCCAACAATGTGCCAGCACATTAACATTACTAAATCTATTTCCTGAAATTCCTGAATGCAGGCTGGATTGGCCCAATGCCGGGCCATGTATGCAATTTTGGCACCACTGGCTGATGAGAACATTAGGGTGGTCTGACCCTGCCAGTGCATGGTCCACTACCTGTAAACACCATGCTGTTGGCATTGGACCAACATGTGATTTAAGTCTGAGTTGTTAATTGTTGGGTTTCAGCAGTCCCTTGAATTTCAGACCAGGTCTGTAGGTCAAGTAGTGACTCACCAGCAGTCTAGCTACCACCTTTTTGCTGAAGGGCCAGTGCCTGCCTGGGTGCCTGAATGCATGCATGTACATGCTAGGCCCAATGGCTATGGTTCTGTGCTGCTCACCCGCCGGCCGCCACCCAAACACCCATGGTCCACCAGAGGACATAATTCCAGGGCATCTTAACTTATAGGCCCAATACCATATACCTTTATCTTATACCAAAATGTGGCTGTGGCTGTATTAAATGTGGCTGTGGCTGTATTCCTACAGCTGTACATGAATATACCATGTTTTTACCTGTGCGGAGTGCTGTGATGGGGGAATGTTTTCTTCTGTTGTTTCATAATTGAGATGCCGGCGTTTAGTTTCATTACTTTTGCCAGGACTTCTTGCCATTCGCTATACAACTTCGATAGGTTTCTGCTGATGCACTGCGTAGTCGATACAATGTGCCTTTTTGAAAAGTTCTGTAAACTTGTCTGGGCAAAAACACCCCTTTTTAACTTTTTCGACTATGCATTTACACGTTATACATACGTGTCCTGCAATGCACGATATCTTTTCCTCAGTTTCGTTTAGTATTTTAGCAATACGCTGGCCTAACGTTAGATTTCCAGGGTAACCTGGTCCACAGTACTTAAGGGTATAGTATTTTTTAGCCAAAAGTAAGTCTTTATAACATGTAACACATTTTCGGAACGTTGTCCTAATACAACGGTTGGTGGCAGAAATTCTGTGAAAAGACTTTACCGGAGTTTCCATTTGAAGGGCCATATTGTCGGCAAACGTTTGTGTCCAGTTCGTTCGCAGGGACATCCGCTTTTTTTTTGTACTACGCATATCCAGCATAATATAACGTTACACATATTGTAAGCATGGAAGCGATTATACCATTCGATGTATATGCATCCATTTAAAATACTGCGTACATTTAAAGTTAATAATTTGACGGTGTATAGTGCGCATGACATACGTTTTAACATTACTATTGTCATTTTCTTTTAATATAAGGGTTTATATAAGTCTTGCTTACACAACAACGTAAGTAAATTAGACCTTATTTTAATCTGCTACCCGTATTTGGACTACACTAAGTGGCCAATCTGAACACTTCCATTGGATATAAACTTTTGAATACTCATGAATACTCATAAGCTCATGAATAAAGAATTTATAGCTCATTATAATGACGTCATTGAATCAAATGTAACAAGTCTCTTAGTGTGGTACAGAAACTCCTATAGTAGAGGGCGTGCTATAGCAATTAAAGATATGTGCGGCTCGCGATATTTTTTTTCGTAGTAGAGCGAGGGGTAAGTCATGAATTATTCATGATCTTACAGAAATTTCCACCCAGTTGGAACAATTCGGTAACGGTAGTTAACACGACAAACGGTACGCAAAAGCCATGCGTCAAAGCGTCGTTAGGTTCGAACGAAGAGTAGTGAATGACGTAGAAGTGTGACGTAGAATATGATCTAATCGCGGGAAAGCAGGCGGTACGTTAAATCCGTCGGCTGCTTCGTCGTATTCATAACAATCCAGTTAAGTTTAATACTACCAATATATGCTTCAAGAAATATTGTTATTATATATATACAGAAAATTTCTGTACGTGATCAACTTGCGAAAATTGAACTCTCCATGGAAGGAACACTAGTAAGATGAACAGATCTGATTTTATTCTTTTCTAGCATTGGCTAACTCTAAGCTAGTAAATAAATAGTTTAGAAATGAATTATTCGTTTTTCACTTGTAACAGCGAACAGTGCTGTTGTACAACTTTGCGCACGCTCGTGATCACGTACACTGAATCATTGGCAGAAAGTTTTTCCATCACCTACGTACGTTGTACATGAGATTATGCTGAACGTATAAAAAACCTAGAAAAGAACATGACCGTAACCTCGTGTTTCTGTTCAAAAGAAGATACCTACGAGAATTGAAATGTATGAATTAAAATGAAATAGACCCAGACCCAGACATTCTTCACTGTGACTGGTCAAGGGAATTATGAGCCTCAAAATTCTGCTCGTCCACTGTATACTCGCTTCACCATACAACGCAACCACACACTCTTTTTTTTTACTAATTCACGGGCATGGGCGGCGATCATGGATCAGCCAGCACAAAAATGTTTCGATTTCTTAAATTTTGGGCGCTTCTGGGAGACGAGGAAGTGGTAAACTGAGGAATAAATGGCGATCACTTCCTTCGAGAATATTTCCCAAAATAAAAAATTGCCGGAAATTTTGATCAATTTTAGGGGTGTTGCTTACTGCCATAAGGCACGGGAAGTGCCGTTTCCTGCAATCTGAGGGGTCTGCCAGACGAAAAATTTTCTTGTACGCTGCGCGCCAACCCGTGGTGGCGCTCCGCTTAGATAGTCATTACCTGCTCACGGGCCCCCCCCCCCAAAATTTATTTTCGCACGACGCCCCTGGGTGGGGGGTTCCGGCTTCCAGAATAAAAGGATTGGAATGCTTAGTATTATAGACAATTTGCATATACCGATCGCTTAAATACCAAGAGAGAAGCCTGATAGTTTTAGTTGCGAAGTTGCATTCAAAAGAGTTTATACCGGAGACCAATTATGGCATGTTTTGTCGAAGGCTTTTTCGGCGTCAAGGAAGACTGCCGCTGTGTGGAATTTGTGTTTAAAGCCGATTTAAGTTCCTTCAGTTAGTCGAGCAATGGGATTTATTGTTGATTTGCTGGTTCTGAATCCCGGCCTGAGATGGATTGAAATGATTTTGGCTTCCGATGTGACTTATTATTCTATTACTAATTTCACCTCCCGTTCTTTTATCTCCTAATCCTAACCGGATTATACAGTTGTTATTCTGCCGATTCGAAGTAAGCTTTCCCATTCATATGGTACGGATTCTAAAGTTAGGCCCTATTATCTAGAATCTTTTCTAAGATTTTTTCTAGAGCTGAGAGGAGACTAATCGGCCTGTAATTTTCAGGGTTTGTGAGACTTTTTTTAGGTTTGGGAATAAGAATAGTGAGAGCGTATTTCCATGGTTTTCGGAAAAAGCTCTGAGTGTTTCGTTAAAGAGCTGTACACTAAGTTTAATAAGGTTGTCGGGACAGTTTTTCAACATACATTTCACCATCTTTGCCAGAGAAAGATGTAGTTTTCGACTTATTAAATGCTAGTTTCCACTCGTTACAGTTGATAGGCTTAATGAGAGGAAATTGGTCATTTATGGGTACCGTTAAGATTAGAGTGGAGATGAAAAGCGTTCGTTTGGACAAATTTGTCAATTTCTTGTTTAAAAAGGGTATCGAAATTGGATTGCAGGGGATTGTAAAAATATTTTTGAAGGTGGATGCGAAAAGGTGAGTTGGGTCATCAAGATCTTGAATTTTTCTACCACTATTATCAATTAAGTTAGTAATTAGTTCTCGTACCTTAGTTGGGGTTTTTAATTGGGTTGAGGATCGCTTTTAACTTTTCCAATACTTTTTGGGATCTCAATCTGTTGAGATAGTTACATACTCTTTCTCAATTTGGGCCTTGATTTTGTTGTTAATTACGTTTTTGAGTTTGTTTATTTTCGTCTTTAAAGAAAGTGTCTGGTTTAGATACATTCTTCTGAGTTTTCTCCTAGCCTTAATTAGCTTAAGAATTTTATTAGCGAGGGACCAAGTGTTCTTAACGACTTCTTTAAGTGGACAGTTTTTATTATAGCTATGCGTACTACGAACAAAAATCAGGGAGGCTTTTAATTAAGGTCACATCCGGGACACTTCGGAGGTGAAACAGTTTGTAACGCATGCTTTTCACAAACGCTGGGATATGGTTTTTCTACACTTAATGAAATCATCACCCTGCAATGCTGTGTCTTGAAAAATCCCCATATTGGTTAGAAATTATTCTTTTAAACATTTCTGATGGTAATCACACCTACTTTATTATTGGGAGAGAGATTTTTTTTATGTCAACTTGGAAATTCGTCTTTGTACAGCAGCATGCAATTCGTTAAGTCTTATCGTAGAGTGAAACTAGTAGTTTACCATTTTATCGCTACTGCTATATTTTCAGCTACCATGTTTTCAGCTCCTTGCAGCAGCCGTTTTGAAAACGTTCGTTTTATTATTAAGTGTGTACCTATTTTTGACAATTAATTCTGACCTTTTCATACTTAATTTTTTAAGACGCTATAAACTCTGTGTTCAAAATTGCTAACGTCAACATCGACTCAAATAGAATAAATGCCAATGCGGTATAGGTATGTTTCAATATCATTGACTATATTGCGTAAATTTTGGCTAGAGGACAGTCCTGTGCAGATGTTTGCACAACTTACCATCGCTACGAAAATTTCTTCCTATCTTTATCGCTGGATTTTATCAGCCTGATAAATCTAGGCCTATAACAACTAATGTAACGTAAGTGGCCAACGCCGGTAGTCTTTCTTCTATGTTCTGTTTGAAATTAGCCTAGGTCTAACTAAACTGACGCCTAGGCTTGCCTAAGAAAGGTGTTGCTAGCCTAGGCCTATACTCTTAACCGGCCACTACTACTAGCTAAAGTAGTAGTAGCGCTAAAAGGCAACTATACAGGTTAAGGTATTTATACTTCCTAGGCTAGTCCCTAACTTAATTTGTATGGTTTATAAGTCAGTCCTAAGGTAGATCCCATTTCTCTGGCTGGGATGAGATGTAGCCAGCTAGACTACAACTATTTTAAAAACAAGCAAATGCAAACATATCTCTTATTCTTATTATTCATGAGCCAGTGTTTAATGCACATATGTATGCATGATATTCATCTGCATGTACAGCTCGTTGGGGATACTTTGGCAGATGCAACAGTTCAAATAGTGCTGGTAATGTAGCGCTGATCTCAAGCAATGTCAGTTGGATAGTGCTTTGCACACCTTTATAGCTAAGTGTATGAGAAATATGCCAAAATGATTTGAGTAAACTCCGCCTAAAATTAAATCCTTTTCTAAATTGCTGTAACTTTACAACAATCATATGATGTTAATGTACTAGAATGTATGTTTCGTGACAATGAATACCTAGAGTCATTCAGATATAGAACTGATGTCAATTATTAACATCCAGTCAATTAGTCGTAGGCTAGCTAGTACCACCCAGATTTCATTTGTTTACCAAACAATTTGCATTTTGTCATTAGGCCTACGTAATAGCCAATGGTAGCACTTCTGCAGTTTAATGTTATAATAAATTGCAAAGGCTAGAATCCTCATGATTTTCCGTCATCATCTACCCACCATTCAGGCGCGTAGCCAAGGGGGGCGAAGGGGGCAGCCGCCCCCCCCCCCTTGGGCATATTTTTTTTTTTAATTTTTTTTTTTTTAATTTTTTTTAAATTCTTTTTTAATGTTTTTATGATATCGCTAGTAATTTCAAAAGAGAAAATGCTAAGATGCAACTTACAAGGCCTGGGAAGTGCCATTTCCAGCGATCTGGGAGGCATTTTCAGCCAAAATTTTCTTGTACGCTTCGCGCCAACCATGGTGGCGCTACGCTTAGATAGTATGCAATGCCATATCTACGGCTCTGAAAATTTTTCTACATTTTCGCCCCCCCCTTGGCAAATTCCTGGCTACGCGCCTGCCACCATTATTAAATATTTTATGATTTTGAATAGTTTGATATACGTACAGATCTTTATTATTGTTTTATATTTTATGTTATTACATCATTGATACGAAATTTCATCTTTCTAGTACTTTTTGCAGGTTTTCTCCAGTTCACAGCAACTAACATCCAATAAAGAATCCTGCAGCCACCAACCACAAACTAACCCACCTGCATTAAACATTCTTGTATGTATTATTATTTAGATTGTTTCTATAATAACTCTATTGGATGTTTTAAGTACATATACTTTCTATTTTAAATGTTTTAGCTTTTTGTAGCCACCAAAAATTTCCTAACATGAACAAATGATTTGGATAGTTGTATATGCTTTGTTTTCTAGAGTATTTAAAATTAGATATTGTTGTGTCATTTGAAAAGAAAGTTTCGTTACTCTTTTCTGTGTTTTTTTATTGCAGGCTTTCCACTGCAACTATCTTGACATTCACTGCAACTATCTTGGCATTCTACCATTTTACAGCCACCAAACAAACCAACAACCACACCAGCCAGTCTTTTACCACCAGCATTGTGTGTATTTTTGTATGTAGTTTGTTGTTTGTTTGTTCTGTTATGTTGTTATATTCCCAATCCAATCAGTCTTTCTTTTTTTCTTGTTAATAGGTGTAGGATGAAGATAACAACAAGGATTGGTGGTGGTGTTGAGGACAACAAAGGTTGGCAGCGGACACGACAACAAAGAGGCTGTCGAGGAGGACAACAACAAGGTGGTGTTGTTCCATGTTTGTTCAATTTATCAAATTTTCATGTTTGTTTGTTTGTTGTTTGTTTGATATGTTTGTTTCATGTATTTTTGTTTGTTTGCTTGATGTATTTTTGTTTGTTGTGTATGTTTGTTTGGTGTATTTTTGTTTGTTGTTGTTGATATACGTTTGTTTGTTGTATGTTTGCTTGATGTATTTTTGTTTGTTGTGTATGTTTGTTTGGTGTATTTTTGTTTGATGTATGTTTGTTTGTTGTTTGTTTATTTGATATACGTTTGTTGTATGTTTGCTTGATGTATGTTTGTTGTGTATGTTTGTTTGGTGTATTTTTGTTTGTTTTTTGTTTGATGTATGTTTGTTTGTTGTTTGTTTGTCTATGTTATGTTGTTATATTCCCAATCCAATCAATCTTTCTTTTTTTCTTGTTAATAGGTGTAAGATGAAGATGACAACAACAACAAAGTTGGTGGCGGACACAACAACGACAACAACAACAAAGGTTGGCAGCGGACACGACAACAAAGAGGCTGTCGAGGAGGACAACAACAACAACAAGGTGGTGTTGTTCCATGTTTGTTCAATTTATCAATTTTTCATGTTTGTTTGTTGTTTGTTTGTTCTATGTTATGTTTGTTGTTTGTTTGATATGTTTGTTTCATGTTTTTTTGTTTGTTTGTTTGATGTATTTTTGTTTCTTGTTTGTTTATTTGATATACGTTTGTTTGTTGTATGTTTGCTTGATGTATTTTTGTTTGTTGTGTATGTTTGTTGTGTATTTTTGTTTGTTTTTTGTTTGATGTATATTTGTTGTTTGTTATGTTGTTATATTCCAAATCCAATCAATCATTCTTTTTTTCTTGTTAATAGGTGTAAGATGAAGATGACAACAACAACAACAACAAAGTTGGTGGCGGACACAACAACGACAACAACAACAAAGGTTGGCAGCGGACACGACAACAAAGAGGCTGTCGAGGAGGACAACAACAAGGTGGTGTTGTTCCATGTTTGTTCAATTTATCAATTTTTCATGTTTGTTTGTTGTTTGTTTGTTTTATGTTATGTTTGTTGTTTGTTTGATATGTTT
>JAIPMN010007761.1:0-24301 GCA_020650975.1 Apostichopus californicus
TATTGGGAGGGGGGGGGGGGTAGTTGAGATTTGAGGGGGAATGGCAGCCCGGTAGAGAAGAAAGTCGAACAGTTCCATAGTTTGTGCTGAATTATACACACTTGTTACAATTTCATGTAGTTCTTTCTATATAGTAACCTAAGGCAACTAACATACTGTTTCATGATGTTTCCTTTTTACTTTAAATTACAATGTTATCATAATTTGCACTAACGATATGTTACTTATGATATTGTAATGATCAGTTTATCCTATCGATAGGGCTGTTAAATATTGAAAATAAATCATATTTCTCAACAGAAGTGAGGGAAAGTGGTGGCATTTTGAAGTTTACTCTTTATTTGGTGACTTCGAATTTCAGTAATATTGACGAAACGATACGCTGCTGATTAATACGGTTGATTTTAAATTTGATCAAGCTGATGATATTTTAATCCATTTGTTTGCTTTAATGACATCCCTGGACTCTCTGTTACTTTATAGTTCATGCATAGGGGAGGAGCGATGGGGTGTACACCTCCTTTACAACCCATACCAGAATTAAAAAACAAAGTTATTAGCAGAACAATGCGTGTAGACCTAACTACAAGCCTAATTTATAGTCAAACTAAGCCTCAGAATGAACCATTCCCTTTCTGGTTTTATTCAGGCTGGGGAAGGACACCCATGTGTACCCCATATGTCGGCTTAAATGACCCCACGGGTGCGACCCTTCCTTTTAAGAAATTTGGTCTCCGCCCCTGTTCCGGGTTCAGCCGAAAACACTGGTCTTTTATGAAATTCATAACGAAACTGATTCACATGATACAAATACAACTCTTGCTTATTTGAACTAACAGATGTATATATGTCGCAAAGGATTATTTGAAGCGAAAAATCATGCAGCAAATAAACTGGAGCACAAAGGATATTTTAACATTAGGGCCTACAGAGCAACAGTATTTGACCACAATATGCTAGAAAGTCATTGAAACAAAATCGTGTCGTGTACTAATTGCGCAACGAAACTGTCACTGGTTTGTTCAAAGATTTCAATTTTTCAGCTAAATGTTGACTTTCTATAGACGGATTATTGGGTATGTGAAACACACAAAATATAAAAATACAGAAAAAATCTTTTGATGTTTAGGTAACAATTTCCAGAATTTCTATTACAGTAGTAGCCTCTGTGCGATGCAGCCATATGTTTAATGTTGCGTTGAGTTTAGGCCTGCTCACGTTTTGAACAATTATACTAATTTATAGTCATGCAGTGATCAAGAGTGTATGAATATTATTTTTGCTACACACTACACAAGAAAGTGTGGATGGGGGATTAAACTTCAATCCCTGGCTTCGCTGTCCCTGAAACCATCATTCTGTCGTTTTGTACAATTATATGAGTGTTGAAGATTAACTCCGGTATTACACCCCTGACACCTTTTCCGCGAAAATTGAACGGAACACTAATGAAGCTTGATTCCCTAGTCAGCTCTCACTTAGCCTAATAGTGTCGGGCAGGCTTTTGAAGTCAAACCAGTATTAAGTTGTAAATGCGATACGGGTTAAGGTTTATAGAAGGAATTGGTGAGTTTTTATGTAATAATCGACTACGTTACTTCTGTTTCTTTCTGTTTAGGTTAGATCTTTGAAACGTTGACATATGGCCTACAACCTAAGATATCCGAAGGTGAATTATCTTTGCTACAACGTAGTTCCTATATTATGTAGCCTGGGCTGAACTGCATTGTGTAGGCCTCAGAGTTGGTTCATTATGAAGTACTTGGAATTGAAAATTTTACTCATTGTTGAAACACTTTTCTCAAATTCGACATATCAATGTGTAAAATAGGTCTACATGCACAGATTTAGTACGTTGTACGAATTGTAAAAATATTACGAGGAATTCTGGACAATTCCCAGACCTAGGCCTAGCCTAGTTTATTATATTATGGTATAGGCCAAGGCTAGGTCTGTTATAAATTGTAGACCTAACTTAGTAAATTATAGCGCAGTCCCCATAAAGTGATTGGATTGCGCATGGTATTCAATTGGATGACCTAACAGAGTTAAAATACTATCCATTATTTGTAAGGAAAAGTAACAAAAACAAGAAATTTCTAGATTATGAATTTGGAGATAGTCCTATCATTCTCTACAATTTGGAATGGGACATCAACGAATAACTAGGCTACTGTAAGTAAGCTATCACAAAACAAGTTACTTAAGTTGAAAGTGATGGTTTGGATAAAGATTTGCAAATTTGCATCATTGTGTGACTTCACTGTTCTGAAAAATGCTTTGGGAGATTGCTAGCACACTTCCAGTTTGGTTTACTTTCCATGTCAAATTTCCAAGGTGCATTTATTAATCTGTACCATGACTAGGGTTACCAGACGTCCGGATCTCCACTCATTTTACTGGCTTCTATTCAATATGTTGGCGTCTGGACGGATTTATAATATTGCCTACAGTATCCTGAATTTAAATGTCTTTCACCAAGTCTGCCAAATGTGACCAGTTGTGCCATAGGAAATTGCTATTTTAGAAACAAATGTGGCTGTAATATCAATCAAATACGGCTTTAGTGAACACTAACATAATTCGATATTTACGAGATATATGGCAATAATGCTGGCAGCCCCTTTCAGTATTATAGATAGTGTTGGCACGCATACGTGTAAGTACGTGTGACAGCATTGATAGTAACAGATGCTTACAGTGCCATACCTATTATGTGCTGAGAACACCTTTGTGGTTTAGGTTACTCGAGCTAGAAATCTCCGTGACAAAAAGGTTTACCCCAGTTAGGTTGCCCAGAAATTTAAATTGCCATGAATTTCTACATATTATCACATATCATCAGATTGTGTTTCTGGTGGAACTAAATTAATTATGATTAGTTGCTTGTAAGAGATATTTATCTTTCATAAACAAGTACTTAAAGTTTTGGATTGGATCATAAGTTTTGTTCACCCAAGGTGCAGGAAGCCCTGTATAAGGCTACAAATATGGCACCATTTGCCAGTAGACACCCTCAAAAAAAATTATTTTCTTTAAAGGGGAGGGTGACACACCCTCACCCTAGACCCCTCCCCCAGTACATCGATCAGTGTCCTCCTTTATGAAAAACAAAGTATGGTAGCCCTAACCATGACATTACAGGTTCCTCAACTAAACAGTTAAGTAATACATAACCTTGACCATCAGTCAGTCGTACCAACACACCATGCTGGAAACTTTGACATATTTTCTATATTTTCATCTTGAATTTTTTATCTTGATGTCAAGTAAAAGATTTATGTACTAAACAGTAGTTCTGCAGGTATGGTAAGTAACTAGCATTGATAATTGTCCTATATTTGGTGTGAAGAATTTAATGGCAGATTAACCACTGCAAGAAGTGCCACAAAATATCCTACTTCAGTTTAAGGGTTAGTCTGATACAACAATATCCCATTTGGATTTGTCCTAGCCTAAAAGAATCATTTTCTCTCCCACAAGGTATCTTGACTATTTTGCACAATTTTTTTAAGAATTTAAACTCCACTTTTTACTCACAGAAAATAATGTTCCTTCTTTTCGTGAACCATGTGTAGAGTAAATAATGTGACACCGACCGGTCAGGTTGTTCCTAGATGTACTGATAGCATTCCCCATAATGGTCATGCACTTTTTCAGTACTGCTTAATGGTAAACTGAATGAGCAACCTTAATTAAATCATTATGTCATTTTTGTTTATTTCATTTGTTTATATGATGTTCGTAGGATCATAGACTTTGTCAGCCAAACATAACGAAACAGGTAATGTCAGCTGTAGAAGAAGAGAGACATTCTCCAGGATGGAGAAGACCATCCGAGGTGATGAAGAAGAGAAAGAAGAAGAAGAAGAAAGTTAGAGACAGTGTCAGTGATGTTACGATGACTAGAAGCAATTCAACAAGTTCCTCTCCGCAAAGACCAGGTATTGTCTTGAAACGGCGAAATCCATTTGGATGTGGAGGAGCCGTATCAGCTAGAAGGAGGATTGCCAGTGATGTCGGAAGTAAGGATTCATATGATGAAAAGGTAAGAAGATTAGCCTCTGATAAACTGCTCTTAATTTCTCTTCCTTTGTCTGTCTGTGTTTCTTGTCAAGATATCTCCACACTTTTATTTCTTGAAGAAAAGGGTTCAGTCTTCGATAAGTAGTGTTCAATAATGGGAATAATTCAAATAACAAAAGAGACAATGTGTTTAGTGGTTTTAACAGCCAGAATGAGTCTTTCCATTTTAGTTGCTCTTCACAAGCTACTTAATTTATTCACTGCAGAATGCATGGCAGTATAATTTAATTTACACGTGGTACTGTACAAAGATTACGTAATAGGCTACAGCAGTGTCTTTTAGCTGTCCCGACTCAACGAATACACTCAATATTATTGAACCTGTAGAAATCGTTATAAAAAAGGTACCTGATCCGTTTAACTGTCTACATCTTATATTTCTGGATCTGCCATTTTAAAGAAAAACTGTATTGTCATACATTCTATTCAAGTTGTGTATGGGCTACGGAACCATTTCCATGTTGGTGTGTTTCTGCATCACAAAGCATGCGTGGAGTGTTAGCTCAGTGGTTAACGCCGGTGCCTTTTAATCATAAGGTCCCGAGTTTGAGTCACTCCAAGATTAACATATGTCATCCAGTTAAAGAGTTGTTGACTAATTGACAATTCATAATCATGGACGTTAAATATGAATCTAAGAAACTGATTGGTCAGCTTGCGGCTTTGATAAGCCAATGAGGCTTCTTCGCGAGTTCCTGCTTGCAGGAGGATCTAAAATACATACATACATACACCCATACATGCCGTTGCTACACACCTTAGAAATGTATAAAAGATAGCATATTGATTATGGTTCTCCATTCTCCCCATACTCAGGTTCTACATACATAGATGATACTACTCACAACAGTAACCTTGTAAATAATGTAATGTTAATAACTTGCTCAGATAGTCTCTGTATCTTTACTTTAGAAAGAAGAATCTCAAGCGACTGATGATGCAAAGTTTCAAGCAGTGCAGAAGACTCTCTCATCTCTCGCTGATGATAGAAAACAGGAAGTCATTAATGAAGATGAAGGAAAAAGTTACCATGATGACGAAGCAGAGGTTGGTTTCTCTTTGTCTTTAGTGTCATGTTTATTCATGAGCTTCATACCAACTTTTCCATGAGGCTAGATTGCACATGTTTATTATCTACCACATAGTGTCCGGGCAACAGTAGCTGATTAATGTTCAACTTGGTCTTGTGCAAGTTTAGGTTCAACAGTACTCAAATGTTTGGTTTCAATAGTAATATAGAACTTTCAAGTAGAGTAGGCTCTGCATGTTGAATTATACAGTATATACAGCAATTTTATGTAGGATTCCTTCAAGTAGTGAATTGAACAACTGTGAAGCCTGTGGTTAGTTAATTGTATTGTGAGAAAAGGAGGTCTCGTTAGTCATTTTGTCTTAAGTTTGTAAACAGCTTCTCATAGATTAGTATTGAACAATAAAAAAAAAAAATTTCTACTATTAATATTCTTTGGCATAAATAGTTTGGTTTTCAGTCTTTCATAAATAGGAGATGCCATATATAGATCTACATATTTGCCTTTTGCCATTTGTATCGGCCATATAACAGGTGACTCATACTGTACCTCCAAAAGCATTTGTTTCTACATAAATGTGTGTTTTCTAACCCCATTTTACCTTCTTTTCCATCGTGAACATGTAATTCTCAAACTTTGACCTACATATAACACTAGCTGATTATACTGTGGTTTTCACCTCAAGCTCTCTTTATGAATTTCATTTGTAGTAAATGTGTAAAACGTTTCAAAGTAACCAATGGTTGAGTAGGTTATGTAGCAGTTTTGATAGCTCTGAATTTTCTTTTATGAAATGCCATTCCTATGTACATAAAGTACTGGTATACATCTTTGTATTTATGTAGCCATTTTTGCATGACACATATTGCTATGTGATACCAGATATTCTCTAGCATGTGGGACTCTGTAGTACGAGATAACTTGACGTAATGCTCTGAGCAATGATTGTCTGACTGACTGCTTGATTGGTGAAGTCATGTATCATTTATGTCATAAACAAATTCATTCTCTTCCACAGAAGTTTGTTGCCTCGGACTCCGAGCAGCCACCGTCCATTCATAGCAGCTCATGTCCCATAGATTGGTGTCTGCACACTCGGGTACGCTTCACCTCGCAAGCATCATTTGAATGGAGCAATAGGATCAGCTCCTCAGAAGAGAGCTGCGGAATCACAAACTTTGTTCTGTGCAAATATCGAGACCAAACCTCAACACAGGAAGAGTCATCGTTGTCAGAGGTAAAGTTTCAACAGGTTTCTTTATCTTAGACCAAACCCTCTGATTGTGTAGTATATAACCATAGCGACGTTAGTTCCAGTATAGACAAGAGAATGCTGGACTGTATAAAGCAGCATTTCTCTACCTGGGGGTACATGCAACCCTGTGGGGTGCAAGACAGGATGGGAACAAATACTGCAGGCGTATACACCATGAGTTTCTGAAAGAGAATAAGTTCATCCACAGCTGGTAAATGCGGTGCCAAAAATTTCTACATTTATCAATTTTAACATCAGTTGTCAGCCTCGGAATAATCTGTCTGGTCAAATCGCTAGATTAAAGCAAAGAGATGTAAAACATGTTTTCTTGTACACAAATCCATAGTATGTTTAGTGTTTTATGAAGAGCAAACTTTATAACCCTTCAAACTTCCATAAATCTGATTACTAACTTACTTCCCTGAGCCTGCTGGTAAATATCATTCAGTCATTCTTTTATTGTTTTCTTAACAAAATAAATACAATATAAAGGACACACAGTTAAAAAAAAGTAAAACAATAATTCAATTGCTGTCACGACTAAGTACAAATCCGGTCAATTTATAATAGACAACAATGAATAATTAATTAGACATTAATGAATAATTAATTAAATGTCCTTAATCAATGCAAGATAGACAATAATGAATAAATAATTAAATGTCCTTAATCAATGCATTGATAGACAATAATGAATAATTAATTAATGTCCTCAATCTAATGTGTAAATGAAGCTAGACCCAGTTACAAATGATGTCAAGCAAACTTGCCAATTGCTCATTTCTCTTGTTGGGGTGTGAAGAAATACTCAGTACAAATCAGCGTTGCCAGTTTGGCTTTTAAACACAAAAAATGACAAATTTGGCTTTTTTGTTCTTTTTCTTTAAATTTCATTGGCCAGAGGAAAAGGAAAGGGCCAACCAAACAGCATTTTGGGGGCATTGCTTAATGGCCTAACAATTTAAGTTAACCCTGGTATGGATCATACAAATATCTGCAACAGTTTTTTATTGTATGAATGTTGAGAAGTGGAGTGTAGTTTGATTTAGAATTGTAGAAAGCAAAAGGATTCAGTTTGCCGCACTGGCGCCATATTCTTGTCCTCTTTTAGGAATCCATCTTTAGACAGAGGTTGAAGCAGAGTTCGATGGTTTGGGCATCTCCATCTTTGCCTTGGTTCAAAATCTTTCCAAGGATCGTTCCAGAGTCTAAAGATGCCAAGTAAACTTTATATCTTTCCTTTCTCTCATATCATATTTTGTTCTGATAGATTCAACAAACTGTTATGTATCTAGTTAGTTATGGCATAATGGTTACCAGGAATAAAAAAGTCTTATTAATTACTTGCATTCTTGTTGGTTCTTAAAAAGCAAATTGTAAATTGTATACTAAATAGTACATATGTGTTAGTGCATAAAGTATAGTGTGCTTGTGACACAAAATAATGCTAAAGAAAAATGGAAAAACAAATGCTAAAAAATGCTTTAAAAAATGCTTAAAAAATATGCTTAAATCTCCTTATATGTCAGAGAGGTCTTTCAAATTTGAGCACTTGTACTGACAGCATAAGCAGTATGAATATTTATGTTTCTATGATATAAATGTTATGAACTGTTCATACTGTCAGTACAAGTGCTTTGAAGCAAGGTATGGTAGGACAGTATAGAGTGGTGTTAGCAACTTCTCCCAACTGCCTGCATCATTTACAAGGACATACACATATTATTGATGGATCATAAATTCAGTTGTAACATTGCCAATGGTCCCAGAATGCACCACCTCCAGTAACATATTAGAGGATTTCCTGTTATTCTTCTCGAGTGATAAGGATAACCATCTCCCATGATGTAACAATGTTCCTTTGTTACTGGAAAAGCTTAAAGTCTCAGTACTTGTTTGCCAAATTTGAACTTTGACCTTTCCAACTTCCTGCACTAAAAGCTCAGTGAAAATGACACTGTTCTATGCAATTTTTATATCAATATTCATTATTTTTATGGAGTTATCTGTCGTTAAAATTTTTGAGCTGAATAAAATTCGCCAGATTTTTTAACAAGCCAGTAGATTCTACAAACTTCAACCAACATTTTCAAGCCCCGCCCAACAGATCATGCGCCAATCAAATCTCTCTGTTTTGTTTATGACCATTATGCCTACTTTCACTTTCGTGGTAAGCCTGTCTTAGGTCCATTCTCTTGAATGGTATCTTTCTCTCGATCTTACCGATGTAGCTTGCAAAATTTTGTCTTTTCCTTCCAATGCATAGAACTGCTTTTGAAATCTTGATCGGGCCGCATGTGTAGACTATTTTGTTTACATTTGTGTAATAAACATGCTGACATGGGCGGTCACAGTGATTTGACAGTTAATCGTTCGCGCCATAAAGGCAACAGAAAATAAATTTCTTTCTTTCGATTGCGACAGCTTTTCTCCATGAAACCCATCTTGTCAGAGTGAATTAAGAATAAGAAACATTGAAACTACTTCGGTAGTTTTTTTTTTCCCGAAATTAATCAGCAAACAGGTATTGAGACTTTAACGTTACTAAAAAGATAGCTGTGAAAGTAGAGCTTCACATAATTAAAATTTGACAGTCTGTTCAAAGAAAATGAGGGATTTTTTTCTTAATGAATATCAATTTCTTTCTTTCTTGTTCTTCCTTCTCTTAGAACTTCTTTCATAGTCAACGAAGAAGTGGCCCAGAAAGCTTTAATGGCACAGTGGTAAGTTAACAGATTTTGTCTGTGCCTCCTTGTACAATACACTAGTTCTCAACATTTGGGGTCAAGTTTTGTAGCCCGAGCAACTCTGTGGGATTCTGTATGGTGATTGCAACAAATGGAAGATTATAATTGTGGAGAGAGTCTGTAGTGTTGTTACACAACATATAATGTATTCTTGTCCAGCTGTATTTCTACATGATGGAATCTCTAACAAGACTGTGCATAATAGAAACCTGTTAATGATAGCTGTAGTGTTGTTATTCATCACACTGTCCACATGTCTACATGCAGTAGTACAGCTTATCTGCAGTGAATGATCTATAACGTGTACAGTATATGGTTAGGTGAGCTCATCAGTGGTTAGTCTCAATCTTGTAAACTGCTCTCAGAGATCTGTATAAATCATTAAGAGCATCCTAACTTTGAATATTGTAACTTGTTGGGGTTGACCTCTCTCAAGAGTTGATGTCATTTGAAGTACGGGGTATGCTGTTTGCATTCCATATGTATCATCTTACAGGTGATACGTCCCCTCATGAGAATTTGATCTGCTCTACAGTACGTGTATATTCATAACTTAATGTTTACCTTTCGTATCCATCTTTGTGGAAACTTCTTTGACCAGCAAATAATCATTTATAGATGATACTTTTATTTGGACAAGTTGCATTTCATAATTAAAATATATTCTGAAATGACACAACAATTTCAATGACCTGCACATGTCTGTATGCAGCTGTACAGCTTCCCAAGTGTTCAGTATGGGATCTGTCATATGAGACTGATGGATGGCTGTTAGTCATTATCGATTGACAGACTGACCCTTAATGATGTCATGTGTCATTTATGGCATTCACAAATTGCCATTCTGTTCCTCCCCCTATGTTAGGTGTGATAGCTTCTGTTCGGTATATCAACTGCTGAGGTCAGAAATGTGTCCATATTTTTACATTTGTGCACACCACTTGACCATCCTATTCAGAGCAAAGCACATAAGTGGACACGGGTCCATCCATGCTCTGTTGGGGCCAACAACGAGAGGGTTTCGGGAGTCTCTTAAGGCCGAAGGTGAGATGTGAAGCATTGGTGATGGGTGTGTAAAAAAGGCGGTGTGGGGGGGGGGTGGGGTCAGTGCGGATTTTGCTTTTAATGAGAGGGTGCTGAAGCCAGTGTAATCTCCTGCCATTAACATACTGTGAGATTTGCTGTGTTATGCCTCAGATATTATAGCGATTTGTAGTGTAGTGTAGTTTTGTTTTTTATTACTAGGAACTCTGTTGAGGGAGCTAACAGTCTTTGCCATGTACCAATTATTGGTTTGCCTGAGGTTGACCAAGTGGGTATGAATTTAAGGCCATCTGGAGTGTAATTTGTTCCACTAAGGGGAGAGAGAAGGCTATATTTCTGTGGCTGATGGTATTTATAGCCTGTAAGTGATATAACTTGGACTGTACTGTTGTCTGATAGAGGTCTGTACCATGACAGGAAATTGATCTTGTGAGAATTGTTGCCTTTTCTTGTACAAAACTGAAGTAATCTAAATAGTTAGCTGCTTGCAGTAGTTGCCATCTACTCCCAGCAAATGTTGTTTGCTTCTTTGCTTTGGCCATCCTTGGACACACAAATGCTTAAAGCCAACATTATGACAGCAAACTCAGAAGCTGACCTCATGACAGCAGGCTTGAGAGTAGAAATTGGGATTACCCTTTGAATTGCTTGATTTCAGTCTAGAGTTTTGATGTACCTTTCCTTTTTCCCTAAATGTGGTTCCTAAACACAGTTGTCAGGTTTGGATGGTGTGTTTGTTAAGCAGTAAAACTAAGCAAGATTAGGATATTGTTGTACCATGTTTTGTTCTTTTCCTTGTTAGGAATCACATTTACGATGCCGCTACTAAAAGATGACGCTGTGAAGTATCAAGATCCTCATCAAGTGATTGAGGAGGTCACAAAACCTCAAACCCAGGATTCATCAGCCCTCTGTAAAGAAAAAAAGTAGGAACAACGATGTACTTATTATAATGCTCATAGCTAAGAGGGGGCAGGGCAGAGGGGGGTAGAGAGGTTCATTATCCAAAATAGTAATGAATTTGTCCTATGTATGTATATCCAAATGTATGTGTTACTTGAATAGTTTAGTGTACTGTTGAAGTATACAAACTACTAATTTTGAGTGTAAACAACCTCCCCCATCTACTTCTGTTAACCTTATTAGTGACAGGTCATATTATTGTGCTCATGATGATCTCCCTGGAACAAAGACATTTATGTATAGTTTTGGTGTTGGGGCATATGGTATCTATATGTACATATGTGTGTGTGTGCATTTGTTTTGTATTCTGACCGAGGACTTGAACAAAAGAATTCCAGGTCCTCGGTTGTGATTTCTAAAGAATCACCATGTCCTTGGAAGAGTTCTATTGTATGGGGTATTGTTAAGGTTAGGGTATGTGGATTTGAACAATGGAATATACAATGGGGTCCTCGGTCTGAATGTCATACAAACATATGTGTGTGTGTAAGACACCCTACTTCTTGTAAAACAGTATCTCAATATAAAAGTCGGGTATCATCAGGTTGCATACCTGTGTTATGACCACACAATCCATTTGAGTGCAGATCACAGGATAGTTGGGGCCAACATTGGTCAGGTTGTGAGAAAAACATTCACATTTCCTCTTCAGAAGTGTACCTTATATGTATGTGCGTGTGTATGTGTTATCATCATGTACTATCCCACTGAAATACTGCATCATTAAAACCCTATCAAAAATAAAAGAAATTATCTATTGTAACTGTCCCCACAGTTCCATGGTGATGGGTTTTCGTTACTATCACAGAGTGGCTTTGAAACAATGCTGTTTTCTTTGCATCTATTTACTTTCACTTTGATAGCTAAAGCATATAAATGTTAAGTTATATTTGACAGTATTATGCAGGTTACAAATGTTTCGTCATGATACTCTCATCTTTATAGTTCGGGCGAAGAAGATCTGAAACAGGACGAGGAGGAAGGTGTGGTTGATTCTGACGATGTCTCTTGGCTGGAGTCCATCGGATTAGAAAACGTACTTGAAATCGACTCCCATCGAGAACAAATGTATCCTTTACTAAAAACGTCTAGGGAAAATTTGTCATTGATAATACCATGCTGTTTCAGACAATGGCATCTTTTGTCGTTGATAATACCATACTGTTTCAGACAATGGCATCTTTCAGAGCAACTATTCCAGACTTAAATTTTCTTCTCTAAAAGCCACAGCTGTATAAAGTTAAGAAAATTTTTTGTTTCTTTGCTTTCCAAAGTTTTGTTTACTTTCCAAATTTGCTTCTCAACGGTACCATTTTTCAATTGGTTGTAGACAATATTTAGCAGTTTCACCATACCCCAGCAACTATTACTCAAAATAAGATTACGATTCACTGAGATACCTTTGTACTAATCATGACATTGTTTTCCATGTGTGTAAACTGTTAGTAAATGGAGAAAAAATCTTGAGGTAGCATTTATTGTTGATAAGTTACAGTTTCAACACAATAGAAATATGCTGAGAGCAGTTTCTGTATGTTTCTCTCCATCTTGTCAGTATTTCAAGATATTTCACGTTCGTAACATGCAAAGCTTCTGATACGTCTGTGCAAACCCAAATTGATGATGACATCAGCTCCTCGGTCCTATGATGGATTCATGATGTTAATCTGTTTATTATTTTTAATAACTTAACCAAGATCACAGTGCATACCAGAATGAAGTTAAAACAACCCTTTTTGTTAAGCAAATTTTTTTAACACCTTTCCAATATTATTGGAAATGGATGTCATAATTAAGAATCATATGGTTTACTATTTGAGTTATGTCTTGCTACTGAATTAAAAGGTCTCTGTGCTAGACAAGGTTACGAGGCCGATTTGCATCTATGAGCTTTCAAATTGAAAGGGGGTCATTTTACACATACAAGACGTGGTCTATTCATGTAAAACCTGCAAATAATTTGAATTTTTTTTAAATTATCTGTGACATTCCAAACTTAATTTTGTGAATAATAAGGTACAATTAGTCGTCGGTATTTTCCTGAACGTCTTCCTTTCTCAGGCAGACAGATCCATCTGTGAAACAGGACAACCGCCCTCAGTCTGTTTTATTCGTGGAGGGTTTCGCAAATGTTCAAGCGCTCTACAACTTTATACTCAACTACAAAAACATTGTGGCGACGGTAGGATTACAGGCAGGAATTCCACCCACCATTCTGGCACCGATGGCTTTCCATGGGGCTACACTTACAAGTAATAAGGTAAAGGTTTGATGGGTCTAATATGTGGAGGGTGCTTCTCAAGATGGGTCTATGGAAAGCAGTGAGTGAAGAATTATAACTCCTGTGCTCCACCAACTGGAGAATGCATATCCTAAATTCCTGTTAACTGTTCCAAAGCCATCTGTACTAGTCAGATGCAATGGAACCTTTCACTCTTCCAAATAAATATTAATATCCAAATAAATATTAATATCAAGTTTCTATTCTTCACAACCGATAAAGCGACTGGAAAGAGGTTTTGAAGGGAAATGTGACTTCTTTATTCCACACATGTTAACATCAAATGAGAATTTTCCCTGACCTTTGGACTGGATAGCCAAAGCCAAAATTACGTAGCTATTTCTATCAGGTCCAGGTTTCGATCTTCGAACCACTGTTATATCTTGACAAATTTGATAAATTACCCGCTAAGAATCAGAAGCTAATCATTGGAAATGGCTGGACTGCCTAGTCAACATTCAGAGCCGCTCCTCAGAAACAAATCAAAAGTATAATGGGTACAAGATGAGATTTTATGTGGCCTCAGTGGTAATGTTTACAACACATTTCAAAAGTTATGGTAAAAAAGATGTTAGATATCATGCTTGGATATTTTGTTTTTTAAAGGGTTAAAGGAGTGTTATGAAGATAATTATCATGTAAATTTGACCTGAGAGGGTATTTCTGTTTATAAGAAGAGCACCTTTGTGGTCAATATCATGAAAAAAAGATATATTTATAATAACAAAGGCAAATCATATTTTGCTGTTTTGTTGAAGTATGGCATATCAACATCAAAGTTCAGCATGCAGTCATCCTCTAGTTAATTCAGATGAGACATTTAAGGCATTGAAGACTCGCCCCAAACCCCGTGCCGCGCTCTGAAAAAGTTAACTTTCCGTTGCTTGCAAGTGAAGATTTCTGCTTGTCGCTACAAAATGCAGACAGTAATGAAACGTGATACCTTGTTATCTTTAGCTGGACCTGAGATGTCCATCGCTGTATTGTTTATACACTGTGCTGTGGGTATTGACCAGCTGTATGTACTGACTGTACACTAGTGTCTAATAACCGAAGGTAGCAAGCTGTGTGTGTATTTGCTGGGATCGATGGTGGTGTCTAACACTTCTGTTACACCTCATTCAAAACTAGGTCAGATTACCGGCATGAGTCGTTTCTTTTGCGAGTCTTCACACCCTTTAATGTGTTTTGCTACACTGTGTACTTTGTATAAGACTAGCAAAAGAACCAAAATATGTATTTATTTTCTGACAAGTTAGGCACTAAAGATAACATGAAAGACACGACAGTGTTAACTTGTACAAGCATTGCAAAGCAAATACAATATCATTCAAAATTTAAACTCTTGAAAGCTGCTTTAATTAACAAGTACGATGTTGTTTATTTGCAGATCAAATCGGGCTGCATGCGTCAGATCGTAGGACATCAGATTCGTGATATTCACACTCTTGAAGTCTCGGGGCCTATCTTACCGCACAATGTTCACCTTCTGACGGACCTGTTATCAGAAACTCAGCAAGGACAATTCTCATTGACTTTCCAGGCCCACGAACCAACGGCTTCTTTTACATCGGCATCACACACGCTCTTCACTGCCCCGACAGACGATGTCAGTCCAAATTTGAAGTTAGACAGTTTCCCAAGAGATTTTACCAAAAGACTTTACACCCCAAAGGACATTTTGCAGAAATCATGTAAAGACATGAAATTTGTTAATAGAATGTACGAGTGGACGTAAGTGTTTACTGTGAGTGATATTTTTTGAAGTGCAAAACAGGTGGAGATGATATCTGGGATCATAGTTATTGACAAGACCAAGGTCATACTTTGGTCATACTTAGGTCATACTTAGGTCACACTGTGCAATGTCAAGAGTCTCCATTGTGTGTGGAGAGGCTTAGGGCTTAATTCAGAGAATTAAGTCCAGGTCTGGATAATTACTGTAGTTGGCACATGTGTGTTGAATTTGCAAAGTGCCATGCCTGGACTCTCAATTTCATTTGTGCAGTTATAGTGGGGGTGTCTGAAGTTAACTCTAGTGGCATGTTTGCAGCCATAATGGCATTTCTAAATGCTGGTGGCATGTGTGCAGGCACATTGGCATGTCTGGGTTCTTGGCGGTGTGTGTGCAATCATGTTAACATGTTTGAACTTGAATGAAATGTTTGCAGCCACAACGGCATGTGTGCACTTAATGATAGTGGCATTTGTGCAGTCATAGTTACATGTTTGAACCTAAGTGTGGCATGTTAGTACCCTAGTGTGGCATGTTGCAGACATGTCTGAATGAGTGGCATGTGTGCAGTCATAGTGACATGTTTGTACCCTAGTGTGGCATGTTGCAGACAAGTCTGAATGATAGTGGCATGTGTGCAGTCATAGTGGCATGTTTGTACCCTAGGGTGGTATGTTGCAGACATGTCCGAATGATAGTGGTATATGTGCAGTCATAGTGACATTTTTGTACCCAAGTGTGGCATGTTTGTACCCTAGTGTGGCATGTTTGCAGACATGTCTGAAGGATAGTGGCATGTGTGCAGTCAGTGACATGTTTGAACCCTAGTGTGGCATGTTTGCAGACATGTCTGAAGGATAGTGGCATGTATGTAGACAACATCTCATTTCATGTCAGCCTCAGGACTGTAAGCTTCATATCTAAAGTGTTTCCAACATCAATTTAGAGAATGTAACTGCTTAAAGGGGTCTGATTTTACCAAACCCAATTCCACATTCTGTTCAGTTACCAGTGTTTCCAAAATGATTTGAGAGACTTGAAAGAACTTCATTAGTAAATACATTATGCTAAACATTGTACCAATCCAAAACGTTATTTCATTAATAATTGGTAAATTTTTGGCTAGAAATTCAAAACAGTTGTTGATCCCAGTTTTATCTAATGTACAATATTTGCTGCTAGATTAATGTCAAACTGCCACAGTTAAGAGTTACAATTAAGATGTTCATCGCAGAGAAATTTTATGAATTGTTGAGAACATTCCAAATGAATTTATTTTATGCCTTTAATATTAAACTTGTATGTATATAATTTGAAATTTTATATTTATTTAGTCTAACCATGTGAATAAATTTTTTCCTTTTGAAAGTGTATTGTCCATCTCATTTTTAGTCATATTTTAACTTGCATAAATTATTCAAAATATGTAAGCCATTTTCTTGTTCAACATTATTTTGATACATGCCAAAAACATCAGGTCAGCATAGGTGAGAAACCTAGGCTATACTGTTAAAATATTTTACAATGCATTTTTATTATAATGCACTACAACACTAGATGTACTTTTTAACAATCGTTCTTAGTCATTATGTTATGCAGATGCTAAAAAGGAAAAATTTAAATCTCATAAAAATCAAATGTAGAGGGCTGGTGAGATGATGAAATTTCACACCAAAGTCGTTGTCAGTAGTCCCAAGAACAATTCATCAATTGTTTCAACTCCCTATTGGTGTAGTCCCCAATTTGATGTGCTAAAAATTGCCCAAAGTTTTCAACAAAATATGACTTTTCATGCAAGATCACTGTACATTTTTCTGATGTTTAAAAAGTGGTTAAATAGACACAGATTCCCAGACAAGGAAAACAGTGGCAGAAGAACTATCCAAGTTTAAACATGATTGACAAACATTTGACTGTTGAGCATTCTTGGGGGCACCTAAGGTTCCGGTTTCACTGATAGGCCACATGGTATTGGGTGCGACCCATTGGGGTTGTGAAAAGTTTTGTGGGTTGTTGCAAAATTTTTACAGATGTTGAATAATTGATAAAAGTTTTGGAGCTTGCTAATGGATATCGATCAGATCATTATTTTGTTTAACATCAATTCAAAATCGATGAACATCTATTCTGAGGGATGAGGGCCTGGTGGGTTGTGACTCACTCCTCATGGAAGATCTTGGCTGCAGGCCTAAGTTGGCTGACTGCTGTGGTATCTGATCTGATTGCAAACACTACTTTCTTATTGATGGTCCTTGTTGTGGTGTAACGTATGTCGGATGTTGACCGATGATGCTTCACAGCATGGCGGGAGAGCCAAAAAGCAAAATAAAGAACACTGGATAATCAAAACTGACATTTCTTTTTCTTTTATTGAATATGACTTAAGGCCACCCTTGTTTAGAAGAGCAAGTTTTGACCTGTCCATTTCAAGAATTGACACTTAGTGTAAACGTACTCACTTTCTACACACACTGACACAGATATATCTAAATTTGCATTTAAATATCTGAACTGAACGTTTTATGTAGTTTAGGCAGTCTTCCAACCAACTGCTCCACTACTTTGGTGAAGATATTTCATAGCATTCAACAGAAGAATGCAATTTAGTTACTTTAGTGAAAGAAACTAGAGGAGTAGTACAAATTCCTCTAACACAACCAGCAAGCGTAAAATCATTTTGAAAGTTTAAGCAGTTACACTCATTTCTCAACAAAAAAGTCAACCATTAAAAACCACAAAAAGGGCACTTTTAAATTATAAATATGGGACAGGGTAGAACTTCTCATTACCCAAACGGGCTCTTCTACTTTATGAAAAGGCGCTCCAAGGTGTTTTACAAAACTGGTAGGCATATTCCTCTTGTGCCCCCCCCCCAGGGCTCCACTACCCCTGACAGACAATCAGTTGTGTAGTCAGAAAATAGGGGTAGGAGGTAAGGTGGGATTAGTCCAGGTTTAATTAAGCCAGTCAGATATGCTAATAGCAGAACAATGAACATCACAACACTGCAAGGAGTACAGTATGTGTCATTGTACTCCCGTGGATTAACTTATTTTTAGTATAGATGAGAAAATAGAGCAGTGTTTAGAAACTGGTCACCAAGGTTACTGAATACAAGCTGTATAGACCCCTACGCTGATTAAAACCGGAGTTTTCGAAGACTCCTAACAAGAAACAACAAGTTGTCATGATAAATAATATTATCGATATTATCAATATCAATAATATTTCTCTTTTCTTCTAATTTTATTAAAAATTATATTCTTCAAAAGATTAACAGTTGTAATGAAAGTTAGTGCCAAGTTGGACGATAAACAAAAAGTACGAGACAGTTCCTGGATTAGCATCATAGGTCTCCACGGAGACTTTCTTTGAATTCATTTATGAATTTCTGAACCTCTGTTACAAGGAACTGACCAATAGTAGCTCTTCTTTCAGCTGTCCAGTTAGTTGATGAAATCCAGTGAAATTGTGATAAAGTTGTCAGGCAGTTTGAGATAGATTTGATGGAT
Organism: Apostichopus californicus; assembly: GCA_020650975.1. Lineage (NCBI taxonomy): Eukaryota > Metazoa > Echinodermata > Holothuroidea > Aspidochirotida > Stichopodidae > Apostichopus > Apostichopus californicus. Next base: position 18,655 of record JAIPMN010007761.1, read on the forward strand.
GGCCCAGCTTGCCAGTCAAGAGTTTTCTTTCAGGTAGGTTGGGAAGTGTTCAGTGGATGGCCCAGCTTGACTAGCCAAGGTAATGTGGGAAGTGTCTAATGGAGGGTCCAGCTCACCATTCAATCATTTTCTTTCAAGTTGCTGGGGAAGGGTTTCGTGGAGGGCCCAACTGGCCAGTCAATAGTTTTCTTTTCAGGTAACTTGAGAAGGGTTTGTGGTGGGCCCAGTTGGCCAGTCAATAGTTTTCTTTTCAGGTAGCTTGAGAAGGATTTGGTAGAAGGCCCATCTTGATCAGAGCTGTCTCTGCAGCCAGAGCTTTTGCTTCCTTTTTATTATTGCAAGACACAGATCCTTTAAATTCCTCTCCATTTAGAATAACCTGCCGATATAAAGAATACAAGATAAGCAACCTTTTCTAAATTTCAGTTATTTTTGACATTGTTAATGTTAGTTGTATGTGTTTTGTTGAACTAATGAAATACATTTGTCTGTAGTCACACAGGGTCTATGAATACAACCCTCACTGCTATAGCAATGAAATGGGAAACTGTCAAATGCAACAACACACTACAACAGGAGTGAACCTGTTTGAACTGAAACTGTCAAATGCAACTGATTCCTCTACAGCAACCACTTTGTGCTTTGGTGGGCAGTTTTACCAAACCTACCGAGTATTATGAAGAAATAAAGATTGGATTTGAGCAAAATAGACGACTGACTCAATTGTGCCACCGAAATACAGATTAATGAGTGAGTAATCAATGAATTGATGAGATCATCAATTTTCTGATGCCGAGACACTTTTCATACTTGGTTTAAACACATCATTATTCTAATTCATTAAAGATCTGCTTTATTGGCTCCAAATTATAGCACGCTATATCTAGGAAAGTTTTGTGATTACGTAATCGACCAACAACGGTTGTAAAATGCCCTCAGGCTCCACAATTACTCTACAAAGATAAATAATTACATAGTTAATTATACAGCATTTACACAAATGACCTCGCACAAGAAAAAATAAGTGGCAGGCGTTGCAAGCCTAATTCGTAAAATGAGGTCATTTTACGACCAAGGCAGGTCGATTAGGTAATCTCAAGATACTTTTCCATGGACGTGTGCAATAGTTGAGGTCAATACAGCAGACCTTTAAAGGCATTGAAGACTCGCCCCAAACAGCGTGCCGCCATCTTTAAAAAGTTAACTTTCCGTTACTTGCAAGTGAAGTTTTTCTCTTGTCGCTACAAAATGCAGACAGTAATGAAACGTGATACCTTGTTATCTTTAGCTGGACCTGAGATGTCCATCGCTGTATCGTTTGTACACACACTGTGCTGTGGGTATTGACCGCAGCTGTATGTATTGACTGTACACTAGTGTCTAATTACCATCGGTAGCCAAGCTGTGTGTGTATTTTCTTGGATCGATGGTGGTGTCTAACACTTCTGTTACACCTCATTCGAAACTAGGTCAGATTACCGGCATTAGACGCGTCTTTTTTCACGAGTCTTCACACCCTTTGAGGTCAAGTAAATTTGACTAGACCAGCTTACATGACTTCCATTGCAGTGCAAGTTTGGTATCGAAAAATAGCAATCCAAAGAGTATAAATTTTATCCGCTCAAAAAGGCTGATTTGCGATTTCCACAATACCTTAAATATGAATTCCTTTCTGTGAGGAGGTCCTTCTTCGTGCACCGTGACATAATCTGCCTGCGGCCATCTTCTCTTGGAACAGAGTTCATTGAGGACAGAGACCGGGTGTTTGCCCGACAGATCCAGACTAGCTTGGGGAGGATTCGGCGTCTGGTTCCGCATCTTCTGTTGTCTACCTCCTCCCAGCATTTTCGTCATCTTTGGAGGTGGTTTTACTGCCAGGCCTAAAGATGCATTTTAATATAACAAATATGTAAATGTTGGGTTGTGTAACCATGGGGATAAGCCAGTGGATGATATGCAAACCTGAGGTCCCCCCCCCCCTCTCCTCACCACCTCCTACTCACCACTCTACTGTGAAGGTAAAGGTTAAACAGCAAGAACTGCATCTCAAAGTAATTTCATATTCAGGGATGAGCCTAGGGTAAAAATAAAATCTCGGAACTTTACAAAAATTGGTAGAAAAGAAATCACGGATATTCCGCGAATTCGCGGAAAAAGCTCATGCCTGCATATTAGACAAATATCTTTCAGAATTTCTGGATGGACAGGAATCATCTTTTGCCGTCGTCGAGACATGCAGGGAGACTGACTGGCTTCACAGCAGGGGGTAGTTTCAATCACTGACCAAAAACTGTTACAAAAAACAACTTTTGAAAGGCTTCTTCTCTCCTTGGATCTCATATACTTGTAAGGTCACAAGGAAAACAAACATTGAATATATAATTCATGAGTGTTTACAAATGAAATGTATGTATGTATGTATGTATGTATGTATGTATATGTGATCTTCCCGCAAGCAGGAACTCGCGAAAGAAGCCATGTAGGCTTTTAGACTCGCAAGCTGACCGAAGCCAATCTCTCGGCACACATCCATTTAACGTCCATGTCGGGAAGTTGTTATTGAACAACACCCTTGCCAGACGACACACATTGCTGTCGGCGGGGAATCGAACCGGGGATCTCATGACTGGGAGACGCCGGCGTTAACCACTAGGCTATACACTCCACCTAAATGATTATAGGTTGGCATTGGGTCATCCTTTTCTATCCCTTTAGAAGTCTACTTAGCTTTCTTTCTTTTTTTTATCTTATCTGCATGTAATGTAGAGATATGAGATATTGTACTTCACATCAGAAATGTGAGGAAGGAAGTGTATGAGTGTTTGAGCAAAAACTCCTAGACCCTAAGTCCTATCAAGTTCAAACTTGGTGGGTAGGTACCTGAACATGTAAAGTCGTGCCAAGGTGATTGATGACATCATAGGTCAAAGGTCAGGATACCTTAAATTGGATTTTAGCCATTATTTACTTGTCAACATGTAGGGAAAAGTCATTAAACCATATGTAGAGAACGTTATGTAGAGAATGATGAGACAGATTTTAAAATAGGAAAGATTTAGGTATTTACAGTTGGGTCAAAGGACAATTGAGGTCAAAGTGGTCTAAATTGTGCAAAAAAGTGTGTCCCAAACTCCTCCCATAAGGCAAGTCCAATCAAGTTCAAACTTGGTGGGTAGGGTGCCTGAACATGTAACCTTGTGCCTGCGTGATTCATGACATCATAGGTCAAAGGTCAAATACCCCAAGTTTTGCTTATAGCCATTAGCTGCTTCTTAGTATGTTGGAAAAAGTAATTAAACCACAAGATATGCAAAGAAAAATGGGACAAAATATTAAAATAGTACTTATGTGGTTGTTTAGGGTTGGGGTCAAAGGCTAACCGAGTTAAAAGGGAAAACTGGTCTAAATTCTGCGATGAAGTGCTTCACGAACTCCTCCAAGACCTTAAGTCCGATCCTGTTCAAACTTGGTGGATAAGAGCCTGACCATGTACTGTAAACTCACGACTGGGTGACTGGTGATGTCATAGGTCAAAGGTCAAAGACCCAGAAACTGTTTTTAGCCATTTTCTTGGGAGAAGCAATTAAACCACAAGACATGAAGAGAGTAATGGGACAAGTTTTAAAACAGTATTTATGTAGTTGTTAAGGGTCAAGGTCAAAGTTCAAAGTAGATCTATTCCATCACACAAGAGATGAGATCTGCTATTCTTGTTTATCACTTTCCATACCTTTCCTATCCATTTTGACGTCCAGCATGATTGGCAGGGTGACCCCCTCTTTGTTTCTTCCCAGGCCTTCCCCTTGTTTCCAACCCATCTTCTGAAGCAGCTGCATCCCGATACCTCCTTGCACCGGCATGTGGTGATGGAACATGTCCTGTGGTGAGATTCCCAAAATGTGGAAGAAAGGAAAAGGATTGGTGATTAAAAATATGACACACAAAAATGAAATTTCAAAATTAAAAGGGTGCTTAAGTAATGAGCCTACTATCAGATGGAACATTTTACTCTGGTCATTGGGTTGAGATACTGTGGCTGTCCAAATGTTTGTATCGACATTAAATCGAGACCTTTGCAGATGAAATAGGGCACAGACAGTGCAGTGACCAGGTATGTGGTCACATGAGGTGGGGGAAAGTGGAAGGGGGGGGGGATGGAGAGCTAAATGGGTTAAGTTACTGACAAGATGACACATTTCCCAACAAAGAAACTTTGGCAGGCAGAACTGGTGGGAGGGAAGGTGGTAGTGCAGTGGTTATGCCATAAAGAATGTTTATTGGCAAAAAAAAAGTACTTTGGGCTGATATTCTTGCTGGTCAATTCAGGGTTATAAAGTTATTTGACCAAAGCCATGTAAACATTGTTACGTATAAATGACCGTGTTATGACTTTCCCTTTCCATCTGACAATTACTGATGATGGCTACTGATGATCTAAGTACCTTTATTACTGTCTATATGGGAAGACATACTTGGAGTTAATTTAATTCAATTAATCTGCCATCTTACACCCTATCTTGCACCCTACCAATGGGCCAAGTCTCACTCCTACCTTGGTGTCACCCTTTTTCGATGTGATGCTTGGATATAAGATGGCTAATTTATCTTTTTACGTCACCCTTCTTAAAAGTGAACTTTACAAGCATTTGCTAGTCAATATGCATGATGTATCAAACAGTGACCCCAAAAAAAAACCAACAGATAAACTGAAACCTTTCCAGTGACATCTCTCTGTCTTCATACAAGGTAAAACAATAAATATTTCAGGAAGAGCTTCTAAATTTTCACAGTTGATAAATTTTAGTTTCCTGAAACGTTTTGGTCCTCTTCTCCGTATGGTTGAATCCTGTCCTTCCTCCGTAAGACCTGTCCAGACTTTACTTGAATGTTCTGGAAAGCTTCCTTGTTGCTACATCAGTAACAACTAACTTGTATTTTATTGAATGGAATGTTTCATGTAGGTACATCAAATACTTAAAACTCTGTTGGATGGATAGAATATTTCATGTTGATAACATAAAATATGACTTTATTTTTTGGTCTCATGATATGTTTCAGTAAGGTTCATCACCTAACCAAGTTTAAAAGCTTCTAAGAGCATGAAAACCAGAGTCACCCATCTTAAAAAACTAGAAGACTTTCTGTACTACCGGCACAAATGAAAACAGATCAAGAGAAAAACACAACATTTTCATCAAAAGTTTGAAGTTAAACAGAAGTTCCAGAGTGAGTGTACCTGCATGAAACATTCCACACTTACCCATAGATCTCATCGGTATTTTTCACGAAGGAGGGCGGTTTCTCGACTGAGTGGTTTGATAAACAGAGCCACCTGTAAGAAGCTAAGTTGATGTAATCACACTCCCATCAATGCATCATCGCAAACTAGATCATATAAATGATGCATCGATGGGAGGTTTACATCATCTGGTCCTGCCAGACAAACTCTTGGTACGGCCAGACGAGCAAACCCCAAACATATTCATTCATGCATGCATGCGGTCAATAATACGTGGTGACACTTACGATTACCATTCACTCAATTTTTTTATTCTTGGCTGTTACTAATCTTACTGCATGTAGCTAAGTAAACTTTAATCTAACATAAAAGCAACAAAAACTACATAAACTTTAAAGTACCTCAGAC
>JAIPMN010007763.1:0-22100 GCA_020650975.1 Apostichopus californicus
ATATATTTTTTTCTTTTTTTTCAAGTTTGAAATATTGAGGTCAACTTGCAAGGTTCACTTAATATGAAATAAGTTAAAGATGAATCAAATTTTGAATGGAGCCAACCTGGAAACTGTTTATCTGTGACTTCTCTTAGCACGCAGAATACTTCACAGAGAGAGGTCGGACAAGCCATGGCAGAGTCAATGATTGCCCGGTATGCTCTGCCCACATACTCCATAACATTATTCTGAAAGGGAACAAAAAAAAATAAAATTGAAAAATTATCACCGATTGGTTAAAACAGCAAAATCTGTTTCCAAAATTTCTGTCCAAGAATATTTATTTTACTTCTATTTTATTTGCATTCGTATCATAATAATTATAACTGACATTCCAGTAAAAATCACTTTATATTTGTCTGGTAGGTCTATCCTTTGATAACAAGCATTGACACTATTTGATAGACCAAAAAAAAAAAAAACCCAGATGTGTCCACGTTGAGACTGCTGATGTCATCAGTAAATATATCTGCAAATTTCAGCTTGTATTTACCTCTTTATACAGCAACGAGAAGTAATTCGTTGCATCGTTACTGAAAGTGAAACAGTAAAATGATAAGGATGACCTGCATTTTGTCCCCTCTTTTTTTTAGTCAGGAAAAAAAGAAAATTCAGTATTTTAAAGCAAAATAGAAAAGACAATCCTTGAAGGTAAGTGAATGACAATGGATGTCAAAGTTTATATTTTGTCCAAAATTCATGCCAAAAATGACCCCCTTTCAGATCCAGCAGTCTCACAAATACATGAATAGTTTGCAAAATTACTCACGAGGTTGACGGCGAGATTTTCTCCGTCCCTGAACTTTGCGGAATCGATTTCGCAGGGTTTCCGCTCCTCCAGAATCTCCTCGATAAGTTCCTTGAGGGTCTCGTGGAGGTAATACAGCCCCTCCATGTGCATGTACTCATCAATTACCTTTGTAGTCAATGAATTCCCCCGGAATATCGTATTTGGGTTTCTGTCAATCGAGCAATAAATGAAACTGAACTTAAGAAATGATGTAGAAATGTGTGCCATATCAGTAGACAAGGTTGAATGTGTTAAATGATGTAGATATGTGTGTTTGGTCAGTGGAGAAGGTTGTATGTGTTAAATAATAATAATAATATTTATCAGAAGTTATTTTCACGACGCTTCTGCCACCATAAATGTGGGAGAAACCCGAGGGCTTATGGATTATAATTTACTCGTCGGGTGGCTTCCAATTCAATGTTTAACTCAAATTTGGAATCTTTTCAATTTAGAAAGTCATTTCAGATGGGAAAACAGTAGATTGCTCTGGAATGAAAACCCACCTTACTCGAACAGAACCTCCTCATTACTAAGCCTCATCGCTTCAAATGCCACCGCCTTTATCCACTCGACTACAAATTATGTAGATATGTGTGTTAGATCAGTAGACAAGGTTGTATGTGTAAAATAATGTAGAAATGTGTGTTAAATCAGTAGAGAAGGTTGTATGTGTTAAATGATGTAGATATGTGTGTTAAAGCAGTATACAAGGTTATAAGTGTTGAATGATGTAGATATATGTGTGTTCAATCAGTAGAAAATCACTTGTCATTCAGCCTCTGAAGAAGATCCTGCTAGGATCGAAATGTCAGGCCACTTAATTATACACAATCAATCAGTAGAGACGGTTTTATGTGTTAAACGATGTAGAAATGTATGTTACATCAGTCTGTGTTAAATGATGTAGATATGTGTGTCAAATCAGTACACACATACATATCAAATTGACAAATTATCATTCTATATTGAAACACCTACTTAAAGAAAAAATGAACTAATTCCTTCAGAACAGGGTGGAAATAAAGTTTCTGCTGCCTTCAAGTTTTGCATAATTAATAAACTACTTAAAACCACTCTGGATCAGAACTTCCCCGATCCAAAACTTGCTAACTAAACTAAAAAGAGCCAAAATTCAAACAGTCAAAGCCTTGGAAAGACACCTGACATATATTTGGAAAACTCTTGAGAAGTTTGCAAAAAAACGTTCTAGTTTTCAGGATCTCTTTTTCGTTTTTTTTCTATGCATCCAGCATAATTTTAGTCCATCGTCACATAAAAAAACCTTAATATTTGATTAGAAATCTTCATTTGATAGATAGAAGATATTTAATTAAATATCTCTGAAGGCCAATACAGTAACCAATTTTTTTCAAGATAGAGACATTTCTGGCATACAGAACTGTTACAAGGGGTCAAGTCTGACTAAATTGAATTACAGCCAGAATCGGAGATGGAATTATGTTAAAGTGGTAAGCCAATAAACGAATATTAAATATGTCACATCTTTTGCTAATGCAATGTAACTAATCTAATATTTTCGGCAGAAGTTAATATTCTATCGATTCATTCACACTTGTTCCGACGTCAACCGAAACTCTGAGTTTTGTGATTATTAAACTTCCCGGCTATCCTGATAAGAAGTCCTGAGATGTCAGAAAGGGAAAGTGCAAAGCAACAACGTTTGGAAGAAGCAAAATATTATGTTACCATGGAAACATGATGTTAGTCTAGGGAAGGGTACCATAGATAAGATTGGCTTGGGGAAAAGCTATGATCACATTTGAATTATTCGGTTATAACGGATGCCAAAGGAGACACAACTATTAAACGGACTGTTTTATGTCTATAAAGAAAATCTCTGAAGTTTCTTGGCAGTAAAAGTTGAATAATACTCGAGTCCTTCCAACTTTCCAACACAGTAAAATGTCCCAAAAAAGGGGGTTTGCCCACAAATCTTCTGATAAGAAACTGTGCACAGTGGACTTGTGTTCTTTACTGCTTTAAGAGAGGCTTTATAGTTCACAGTATTTGTCTCCGTGCAATGATTCAAATTCCAAGAAAAACAAATTATGCACAGACATTTTCCCATGAAGTTATCGATTGCATGTAAAAAAAAATCTTTTTTCAAAGTATGTTTGGATCGTCCTCAAGAAACTTGATGCATCGCCAAAAGTTTACCGCAATATTTATGGAATTTTAGTACAATTTTTAGATTCGAAAGTGAACAAACTTTGATGCAAAACAGCTGCTTCAACCTTATCTACAACAATCCTGTTTGTAAGATACACTTTACCAACTTGCATATCCCTTTTAACATTATGCAAATGAGGAAACATGTGTACAAAAATCTGAAAGCACTTAGTCATCCTGCGTGTACCTACATCAAAACAGGAAGTTACCTTGAGAAGAAAAATACTGAGTTTAGTCACACCTGAAGATGAGGCAGCACAAAATTAAACTCTGAGTAAAGACACAAGGTAATTACCAATTCAGAACAGTGTCTTAAAGAAAAGTGAATTCCGGAACTTTCTTTTCTAGTCTCTGAATTAATTAAACCTTGTCTGTAGCAAGCTATGAACAGCATGGCTGTGAGTATTTAGTATAAAATGGTTCCAAATAAGTTGACCATAATTGACACAAACTGTTGATTTTACAATGGAAATGGAGCAAGGATGGAAAGATGGGATAAGAGGAGAGAAAGAGGTGAGAAGAGGGGGAGGAAGGGGTGGGGAAGAGGGAAGGAAGGGGTGGAGTAGAGGGGAAAGTTTCGGAGAGGGGGGAGAAGGGGATAAATGAGGGACTTACGTGATTTTGGAGACCTCGTTTTCGATGAGTCCTCTAACCAGGGGTATAATCTCACCCTTGTGGTGAAATATCCTGGTGATGGAACTAGCGGCTATGGCTTTATCTTTCACACACTGATCAAGAATTAAGACAGGACTGGATGTCACAGGCTATGAGAAAAGAAGTATATCAGTTCTGTTTAATCAATAAAATACCAAATTTAAAACAAAAACAACAAACATTGTCCTTAAGACTAAAGGGTTGGTAATTTAGAACAAATGCCAATTGAAACAAATTTCGTATTGACTGTTCACCATTTTTGCAATGTCATTTTTCGGTGGTTTACAGCAGAGAGGGTGGTGGGATTTCATTTCTTAAAATCACATTAAACCTCGATGCATTTCTCATTTGGCACAGCGCTACACTCGTTGGCCAAATAGCGCAGCTGCTGCATTGTCCCCCCCCTAGGAGTATTTCGTTCGTCGCCTACGAACATGAACATCGAAACGTGCATTATTTTTCAACAATTTTTGGGGCACAGATTCAACAGTCACAGAGCAGTGTTGAAGACACAGGCAGAATACAGGTCAAATATTAAATATTAAAATAACCGTGTCTGTGAGGTAACTAAATAGCTGATGACTCTTGCTTGATTCAGAATACAATGCAAGTTTGTGAACCAGTTACTCCAGGGATTGAGGTGAACAGTGCTAAAACTTATTACCATTTCATATTGGGATTTGTCACCAACCAAAGAACTCCAAGTAAAACAAGGTCAAAGTATTATTTAAGATGACTTTGATGTCTTTACCGACAGGGCGGACAATAACAATCCAGCTGAGGGTTAGACCAAACTCACGAGATTGGATCAGATTCTCGGATCAAGGATCATCCACGGTGAGCCGGATCAAGAGTGACCGTTTTTAGTATGTGCACATGGGATGGACAATGTTCGCTCTCTGTTTATGGTGGACCTACACACACACCAAGTATGATGACCTGTTCAAGCTGGTCAGCTTTTTGAGATTATCATGTCTTTAACATTTCAGACTTTGCTCTCTCTTTGAATGAACATAACCTTTGATCACTATGCCATAAACAATGGGGTTCTTGATGTCACTAAGGGTGGTGGATCTACACATACAAAGTAGGGGAGTCCATCCAAGTTTCTCACCTTTGTTTGAAGCTATTGAGTTTTGCATGAAAGAAAAAAATGATGTTAAAATCCCCTTCCTTACCTCTACTTGTGGCGATCCAAGAAGAACGTCTAAAAGTGGAGCGTAGTGCTCGGACGGAAAAACGCAATCTACCTGATAAGACACTCGGACTCGTAACGAGCTACATTCAGCCGGCCTTTGTGACTTGTGGTTGCTGCCCTCTCTGGGTTGTAAATAGTACCTGTCCCAAGAAAAGAGGGGTCAATATGAAGAAGCTGAAAGCAGAAACGGTTATCTGGCCCGGCTTCCAAGAGTCGCCCGCTGATAAATAAACATTCACGAAACTGTCAAACAGGACCAAAGTCTGTATGTCACGAGAGATATCTTGCAAAATGAGTCAAGAAAGTTCCATGACGATGTTATTTGTCTTGCTTCATAATATATTGTGTGTTCATATAGTTTATGAATATATTAAATATATTAAAGATTTATTGGGGTACTGGTCGCTAGTCAAACTGATCTATACGAGCCATGGTTCATGGCGATCCATTTCGTTGCTAGGCATGCTAATAAGAAGCTACAGTATCTTACAACCCATGTTTCCAGGGACCAAGCCAAATTTTCGTCATTTATGACTCAGAAAGCGAGGGATTTCACTAAGGAAATTATCTATATGCTTTTCATGAGGTCAATGCTTCAAATCCAGCTAGAGCCCAAAAATTTCTCTGCTGTTTTCAAATTATTAAATAACTTTCTGATTCTCTCGATTTTTATTAAATGAATAAGTTTATTCAGTTTTCACGTCAAACACAATAACGGAACAACCACCCTCTCTAGCTAAAGAGTGTTCAGTTTGTAAAACAGCATATAAATATATATACATTCCAAGGGTATTTGTTAAGTACACAACAACCAAGTTGAACCCCATGGATTCGTTTATTCTGTGCTTTCGTCATCATTTGATTTTAAACTAAATATGGCCATCCCCTCAGGTCAAAAGAAAAAGGAGGGGGGGAGGGTACTATATTCCTATTACTTATACAATGATAGAACCAACAACTATCATATTGTTACCTTCTTGCTATGCAAATATACTACAAAATGAAATAGTTAATTATGTAACAGATAAACACTTCACAGATGGTGTTGTTTATTTACTCAGCTGGTTGAACTGCCCTTGACATAAAAACATTTTGATGAAGTCCCTCTGATTAATCTAGTGAAAAGACCTTGAACTTGCTATGCTGTGTACTATCACTGTTCTGATATCATGGATATTCACCCAATGTCTTGGGTCTTGAAACAGCCTGCAGAGTTAGCCCCGCTTCGTTACCATACCTACCGATGTATGTTGACATGGCAATGTGATGGAGCTAGCTGTTTATTTCAGTGGACAATGTACAACTTTGGGAAGGAGTGATTCTTTTCAACTCTTATTTACGCTGAATTTATTTCTTGTTAATACACAGTCGTTTTTGGAAAGCAGTCACTAAAATTAGCCAGAGGCTGTGGGTGACCACAAATCTGGCATCCAAAACTGCTTCAGAAACTGCCAATTGTGGGTCTTGGCATTTAAATATTAGCACCCGAGTATATCTACTCTTTATGATCATAAATATTACACAGTTATGTCATTCTCCAACAACCTGAAAACAGCATACATAGGCCAACCAAAATGTTACCATTCAATATTTGCACCAAATTATATATTTGCACCAATTATATATATGTGGCATCGAATGAACCCAAAGGCATAGTGTAGATATATTTGTTTGCTGGGGTGAGGATTGGTATACAGGCCTGAAGAGCAGGAGGTCAAGGGGGCTACACAGTCCCGGGGACCCTGGGTGAATTAAGGGGATCCGGAAAAATGTGGGATAAACAATCATTTATTCTCATTTTTATAATATACTAGGGCCAAAATGAAGCCTTCAAGATGGGAGCTGGGTGGGGTTGGGGGTGGAGTGGGTAGTGGGAGAGTAAAAAAAGGAGGGGTATGTCCATTAATAGGATAATATACAATACTCACCAAGCATTGTGGTTACCACTCTCGGAGCTCACTATTGCACTCATTGGTATTTTGACTTCTCCCATAAACACATTACTCGATCCATTCCATAGAGAGACCCTGTTGAAACAAAACCAATACTTTGTGATAGATATTTAAAAAAAATGTGTTTTTCTGTTGATGCATTACTGTAAGATATGTGCATCTGTTTATTGTACCAAGCGTCCCCTCCCCTAAACAAACATCTAGTCCAACACTCCCCTCACGGTTGCCATTCAATATTTGCACCTACATGTGTGTGTGTGTCTTCAATGACCTGAGGACAACTGGTGTATGCTCATTTGTTGGGGTGAGGGACGTGTTGGTAGAGGTGGGGTAGGATGTGGGATGTGGGGGGGGGGTGAGAAAAGGGGAAGGACTATATACAGAATGATGATACACTACCTACAATGCTTATTCATTATGGTGAGACTTATGTTCCTTGTTTATCCACTCCTACACCCTCCCTCCAATCATGGGGAGGGGGGGGTTCATAACTCATGTGAAATGATGACTTATTGGTACATCAATGGGATACCAATGGTCAGTCAAGATGGATCAAACAGGAAGTGTGATGGTCATTCATAGCCATCACCTGACTTGACAAGTCTTCCTGATCTCAGTCAAGCCTATCACTATGTGCGTGTGTTTGTGTGTGTCAGATACATGTGACCGGCCGTGACTCATGGAGATATATGATGCAAGTCTGTACTCTGGCAGTGTCATACGATTCATCCAGTTAAACTCCCTCATTAAGATGAAGAAACCTCACATCTCAACGAGAGATCTGACAGATTGAAATAAAGATTCGACTAAATAAAGGAGGGGGGAGGGGAAAACAAAATTGATGACATGTTTTATTTTTGGGTGTTAGACCTTTGTTTTCCTGGAATTAAGATTTAGTTTAAGAATGTTGATTACAGTCTACCTTAATTAATTTAGGTTCATTAGTTTATAAAGCCAGATGACTTAATGATGTGGGAAGCTCTCATAGTCCACCCGAATAATGACGTGATACATAAAATTATTCAGTCACTGACAATCACAGCTAACTGACTCTATAAACGGTTAACATCATGTAGAGCTATCACACACATTACAATTAAAATAATATTAAAGTCTTTTTGTGCTTTGGTCCTACGAACAGCTCACCAATGGCCTCATCCCTTTCCCCCCCACACCCACCACCCACCACCCCCATTGGAGGGGCCAGCAATGGTTTGGACTGCACATAGTACAATTAGTCATATGGTAGGTCTTCCAAACCGACATTTTGATAGTAGGTTTGATAAAAAGCTTTAACGATGTAAACAGTCATAATCATTAAGCAAATAAATTCTGTCCATATCCGAGGCTGCAAAATCATTAATTACTAGTTACATTGTTTACCATTGAACAATCTGGAACCGTTCTCAACAAGATATAACATGTTTTTCAAAATGAGCAGATTCACTCGAGATTAATTCTTTATCTCCAAATGTCAGGTCTATCTTATGGGATAGACCCACGGGAGAGTGCTTCCTTACTGATAAACCACTGAAATGATTAATCTTCTTTTATTCTAATTAACTTGGAAGGAAACAGTCAGTGTAGTGGTACAGAAAGCCTCAGCTTCCCCCCCCCTTCCTGCCCCCTTTCCCATACTCCCTAACCCCTCCCCTTCCCCCAACTACACACTCCTTATTTACGATAATACACTGTAGGAGATAGTAAGCATATAAACAGAAAAACAGAGCTAAACTTGCTCCTTGTGGCACTATAACATCACACAAATTGGCAGCAGCTATAATGAAGTGAAGTTCAATTTTTGGTTTTCTCAGGTAGATGTTACACTTAATTCGGTTACAATTCTTGAGAGAATTTGTATATGAACGGCATCTTCATAGCTAAGAGTTAATCAAGTGCGGCTGGTTTGCATTACCACACATGGATAATTTCGTCCAGACAGAATGTACATACCACGGAATTCTTTAAAATGGAAAGTAAATCCCGATTTCTGAATCCCGCGAGTCACAAAGGAGTTAAAACGACAAATTTAACGATGTATGTGATATGTTGATTTTGGGCCGATGATATCGAAGGACATTTTAAAAGCAAAATTATTATTATGTAAAGACGGTTTTAGGTCTGAAAAACAATTTGTCGGATGCATTGAGATACATGGCTGATTTCTCAAATTGTTGACACCTGAACAAACAAGACCACAAATACGCTCTATTAAAAACACAGGTGCGTCTCACCTTTGGTCAGTTCACTCATCAATTCCGCATCACTTAATTAAATATTTACACTGATATCAACTTAACGAATCAATGACAAAGGACACATCTACACAGAGAAATAATTTATGCATCAACTAATCATACTTTAAAACAATGACTTTGAGATCGTTCGTCCAAGTGAAAATTGTCACCAACTGTTAGTCTTTTGATGTTGCTAATTTCTGATGGAAGAAAATAGCTATATTGCATGTGATACTACAAGGACTCCTTCAAGGGATTTGGAACGAGAGACTATTTTTACGATTATCTAGGATTTAGGAGTTTGATGTTCGGCTATTTGGATTTCTTCGTGGTACACGTGTCTGGAGTGAAAATCCTTTCTTATAAGACACGGCACAGGATGAGAAATTTCTCCTGTTTCATGAAAGAGACTGTCCTATCTAAAACAATTTTGTAATCTTATAAATATATCGGGAATCCCCGACGACGATAGGAAAATTTAAATTGTCTTTGCTGGAAATGCCAATCTCGGGGTTTCTCCTATCTTGACAGCTAATATTAGTGAGTAAGATAGATGTGTGACAGACCTGTTTGACCTTTAGCGACCAAAACGAGTCTGCGGACACCCTACAAAAACCCCTTGCCCTCGCTGAATGCCCCGCCCCCCCCGGCCAAGGTTGAGAAAGATGGTCCGTCCTAATATACGACACACTACAAAACATACAGAAACTTAACAATAGAGAACTACAAATCCAGATAGCATTTACTGAGTCTGTAGCCTGGTCATTCTATGTGATTTGATATTAGCAATTATGTACTTAAAGGGCCTACTTCAAAAGCAGGGGATGTAATTGATAGCAACAATCAACGATGGTTCTTGATATGATACATGGCTGGGTAATTAAAACAGTTTTAATCAGTAATGGGCGATTGTCTGTCTACCTAGATTGCTTCCTTTATCCAGTGCTTTGCATTTTCAGGATCTGCATGCTTGTGTGGCGAAAACCTGCATAACTTTTTTTTTTAATGTTTCATGGCATTCAATGTTATATACTCCACACTGTACATGAAGATGATGGTGGTACAAGAACATGGGTACATTTTGTTCACATTCCCCCTTACACCATCCCCCCCACCACCAAAAAAGGGATTCATTCAGAGATCTCCACTTTATGGTTATATACTTCTTGTTGGGCGGGGGGTAGGAATTGATGGACGTTTTATTTAGAGAAAGGGTGGACTAAATAGGCAAAGGAGAAGTTTGAGGGTACTGGCGAGAGGTATATCTTGGGGTGGATCCACCTCGGTCTGTTGCCATCTATTACGAGATACATATATACATATATAACATACACAAAAACAAATTTTGAAAAACCCTTTGATGAATCAGGATGTCAACTTTGTAAATTTGCTGGCACTTTGAATATTGAAGATGGCAACATTTGCAATGGTTGACAGCTCTGGTAAAAAGGAGTTCAAATATATTCGAAAGGAAACCTACAACTTGTGAAGTATGGTTTGTATATTCAAGAAAGGTAAGGGGGGATTAGGAGGTGGATTTAATAGGAGGGTGCAGGGTACTCCAATTGGGAAATGGGTCAATGGGGCAAAGGGCACGAAGTAGAGTGAAAATGACGTTTCAATTATTTAAGCACATTCGCAAATAATAAGAATCCGTGGATACTTACTTCACTTCGACCTTCTGGAAGTCTTCCTCGGCAGGGCTAAAGAAGTGATTCTTCTCAGAGTAGGAATTTGAGTTAGTGATCTATTCAAGAAGCAAAATATATATATATATAACCAGAATGCAAGAATGCATTGTGGTTTCAATGATGTAACATGAGCATGAATCTGACGTAATGTATAGTGCGGTTGTACAACATACTTCATCAGTCTGATGTGACAAACAATAAATGCACAATGACACAGGCTGTCCCTGAGACTACCACTGACCTCAACAACAGGCTTCTTGGACTACATGTGATAGATACATCAACATTCTAAATATGACATCTGTCCTTGTTAAAATATTGTATAAAACATGGTTTTCACAATTTTACCCCTGGTGAACTCAAACGACCATTGACCTCCACCCACATTAGGCTTCTTGTACTCAATGTAATATTTAAACACATCAAATATGAGGTCTGCCCAAGCTTCCCTTCTTGAGATATCATGTTAACAAGGTTTTCACAATTTCACCCCTGGTGACCCCAAATGACCTTTGACCTCCACCAAAAACTATAGGCTTCTTGTACTCAATGTGGTACTTCATTTTTTTTTAAATCATGTGAATGACATTTGCATTTGTTCCAAGGGACAATTTCATCTCGATCAAGATATCGTCAAATAATCCGATAACTAAAAAAATTCCTTAGAATTATCTCCATTTAACTACAGTTATACAGGAATCGTATCAGAGGAATAAAGGTATAAATGTCAGCTTCATAATTTGTAATGATATTGCAAAAAATTCTCATATCTACTATATTTAAAAAAAAATTTAGTAAGAAAGCAAAGAAAAGGTACCATTTGTCTTGAGAACGGCTCACATTCGGGTTGCTTACAGCATATAAAATACCAAACACCAAGCACAATGTGATAAGAAACTTGACAACAAAATTTATAGCAAAGCAAGGAACCTGTTTCTTCAGCAGAAAATGATATCCCATTTATCAGAGCTTACCACCACAACCATATTGAAAGGTAGAAAAGAGGAGAAGCTTGAATAATAGCTTGACCTATATGGTCATTTCTACTAAAAGAACTACCAGAAAATGGTGGCACAAAGAAGATGAAAGAAGAAGGGTGTGGGGGGGGGGGGGAAGAAAAAAACACAAATTATGAACACTGAAAACACACATAAAGAAATAAAGTACATAACAGATATCCGGTCAGACTGTCGTGTTTGTCTTCTACTCTGCTAGAGAGACGGAAAAGTGGTCACCTGGTCACAAACTTTCCAACTATTTTAAAATTTTAATATTTTTACCACTGTCACACACAATGGGACGTTTGATTGACTAATTCAATCGTTTTCGCCATCTTGGAATATCTTTGTAGCCAGACACAGGGGGACTGTGTCTCCCTCCACCACCCTCCACCACCCTCCACCTCCCTCCACCTCTCTACACCACCCTCCACTCCTACATCTGTCCCACCATCATATGTACAAAAACTTCACAAGTTTAGAAACAAGAAAATGAGTTTATTTGTGTCCTTCCTTAAATTGTTGGTGCCAACTATTAAAGAATTCCTTGCTGTGGGACTCAGAAGTTGGAACCTTTAGTAATAACTGTAAATACTTTAAGAACCTGTTAGTAATTATTGTATGCTACACTGAAGGAAAGGGGAGATGAGAAGAGAAAGACGAGGAGGGTTTTACTGTTGGCCATCAGATCCTAATCTTATATTTATTTATCCTACTTATTTATCTGGTAGTTCTGCCCATTCGTTTCATAAAAGCACACCACTCTGCAAGGCCAACCCAAATGAACCGAAAATTTTAAAAAATGCCATTGAATCATTCTCCTCCAAAAAATGTTTTTCACATCTTTTTGGCACTTTTACCCTCCAATGTGGACTTAACCATGACTACAAAAAAAGGTTTCTCACCTTTTTCAAAGACACCCGCCCCCCCGCCCCCCCCCTGCAGTATTTAATAATTGAAAAGCCGATGCTTCACAAAACGGCTTAAAAAGGCGGGCACAAATATTTCACTGATCTGGGAGGTTAACATAACAGGTAAAGTCTCTTTCTAGTCATTCCTTGAAGTTTCAAACGTGAATACAAATTTTTGAATGCCTTTGGATTTTTACTTTCAATTGTCAGCCACAAGTTACCACCACTATTTAAAACCCAGAAGGTATATAGACATAAAACTGCAACGAGTTGGACAAAAACTGGCTGCAATCTCTGCTGCTGTAGAAAAAATATTTTTTATGACAATTTATACTACAAACTATGGGATAGTCACAGGCTTTGTAGCCAATAGTGAATAAAGAAAAATTTGCTACATATTTAAATTGAAATAAATGTTAATGTTAACCTACAATTTCCCCTCAAATTCTTACCCAAATCCCACCCCCCCACCTCCCCAAAAAAAAAGGAAAGAAAGAGAATTACAAGAAAACATATGTTAGCAGTGCTCAATGTATCTGATACATATCATATGTTAATCAACAATAATAGGTCCATGACATGAAACTAATATTCCACCACATATGGGCCTTTGATCAGGGAAAACAGCGACCAGAATTCCAGCAAAGATATTCCCATCCTACATTTTGAGGTAACAGAAAGTTGAATTCTTTCGGCCCCGCCTTCATCCCCCCCCCCCCTATGGCCCTCTCTCCTTCTTTGAATGTTGTTTAGAGTTCCACTGTGTCTATAATCATGCCCTTTTCCATTTTTCATGGAAGTAATCTCCAAATGGGCCGAAAGTTGGCACCAAATTCCCATCTGACGTTGCAACCCAAGCACTTCTGTGCCAGCATCATGTTCATATTAGGAGACATATTAATATTAACATTCGCTGTGGCATGAAATTTAGAGGCATTTAATTCTTCAAAATAGATCCACATCAATGAGATTTAATTTAACTCCACTGAACGGACAGAGGAAGACGGATTTTTTTATTTTAATTAATTAAAAGGTAACCTCCCACAAGAGAGTCAAACCCACGGCACCAACCTACATGGGCAACTCAACCCTCAAAACACAATCCAGATATTATGAAAATAAACAAAGCATAATATATTTTCCAAACGGCTGAAGATTATAAAGAAAACAGCCCGAAATATTATAATCGTATCTTAACATTTAATATTCCCGCCGCAAACACGACCAGATAATATTCCTCTCCATTTATTATCTATTACTTGAATCCAAGTTCCGTTTTCGTTAGTTCTTCAAATGTTTGTATTTGTGAGCCAGAGTCAACAGAGGTGTGTTTACATAGCTCTTTCCCATTTCCGATACTAGAAAATATGACAAGAGCAACACTTGTGCGGAATGAAACAAAAAATGATTGCTGTTGTAGTTTCAATACACGAGGAGTGCTCAACCGTGCTCAAGCAGCTTCGCCACACACGGGCATAGATTCATGAAACATGTTTCATAGCTCACATGATTGCTGCAATCATCCAAACAGACGGATATATTGATCAATAAAGAAGGGAAGGAAGGACAGACAGACAAACTTTCTCACTCTCCACTAACATTTCATCAGTTTGTCCATAAACTAAAGGTTTATTTCTTGCTTTTTTTCAGCTTGCTATGTTTTGTAAAAGTTTAGATATTAAAGAGTGAACAAAAATGATAATAATCACAATTGAGACAGCAAACTTCAAACTTAGCACACCCTTACAGCAGCCATGAAAATGCAAAAACAACACCTACCCACAAAAGATACATACATAATTTTTGAGAATTTATTTTTTTTCCCCTGGAATCCATTACTTCAAGATGCTATATATAGTCCACAATTCCAATTACCAGCTCTATTCATTTAAAAGAAGCTGGTATCCAAAAAACAAAAACCAAACAACTAGAAAAGTTTTACCTCTTAAAAGCAACATTGTTTTGAGAGAATATCATTTTGAAAGCTACTGTTAAGTTGACACAAACATATTATTGATATGGCAGAGTGACATCATTCACTGTCAATACTTACACAGATGTTTCATATTATTATTATTATTTAAACCAGGCTAACAAAACCCTTACTCGTTCGTTGTGGTTGTGGTAGATAGTATGGAAAAGCCACCTGAGTGTTAAACAGATGTGTTATAAACTTAACATGGAGATATCATTAACCTTATACCAGGCAGGCCTGTAAAGTACAGATTAGGGTCAAATAGTCAAAAGCCACAACTTGATCCTATCTAAATCGACTATGAACACAGAACTTGAAAACAGCTGACGTTCAAAGCGTTCACAGATCCTGAAGTGCAGTGTACTAGGCTGACACCACACATTTTGCAAGATGCCATTGTTGTGGGTGGAGGTGGTGCAGATTTATACCTTATTCCAATACGATAGCTTTAGCTTTTCATGGTTCTATTCGTGTCAATGTTATCCCCATTGACACCACGAACGCAAAGTGTGAAGGAAACCCACCAAGCAATGACAAAGACCATATGGTACGGTAAGGTCAAAGTGTTTCTGTATTTCAGTTAGACTTGAATGTGTTAATATCAGTCCAAAAAAAAAAAAAAAACATGAACAAGGTATGTCGTCATTATTAAATTAGTTGCTGGCCAAAATAGTTTGTTGTATTCAAAAAAAAAAGAAAGGGGGGGGGGTAGGGAAGGTGAAAAAGTGCACAAACATATTAGTCAGTACTGTAAAAGTTTCATTTAGTATGTGACAAGTTACAATGTTATCATACTGTAACAACCTGGCTTTAATTAGTGATTCCTATGGTAGGTCTCTGTTTCTGATACCTTCATCTAAATTCAACTTCCTTGGGTGAAAAAAGCTTTCAGATAACAACCAACAAGTAAACATTTTGGAAGTGAGGCTTGTAAAGAAAATGAGACTTGAAGGAGCTAGCAGGGTGCAAGTTTATTGCTATGGATATATTAAAGAGAAAGATTTAATATAAGAATCCAGGAAAAATGCAAAGAATCAAGGATACAAGTGCTTGTAAGCAAAGGATAAAAACGTGTTGATTCATCAGTTCCCAACTGCCACCATAATAAAATAAAGCACTTCCAGATATCTTTGACCGCTTGTACAGGTGGATGCAGCACAAGGTTTCAAATTAGCTGAAGGGGCCAAATAATCCTCCTTCTCTCTCCCTCCAAGAAGCATTCCCGACCCCCCAAAAATATGTTACATATTATATGTACCTATATCCCGATACCCCTCACCTTCCCGCCCCCCCCCCACACCCTCCACAAATCGAAACAAAATACAGTGATATGACAACCTTCCTTACTGGTTTGACAATCTTTGTTCATAGCTGGTTAGGGTGTTCACAGAAAGGCCCAGGTTGAATCCCGTTGGAGGCTGTATTTTCCAACTCATTGCCATTTCAAATATATTTATATTTATATATAAATGAAAATCGTAATAAGTTGGAAAATCAAGAACAGTGAAAAAACTTTCAGCCTCCACTGGGATTCGAACCAGGGCCTCCCGCTCTGTATATTTATATATATATATATACCCCCTCGACTGCTTTCAACCACCCAGCAGTTCAAAGAAGGGGACGTCCATATGGGGAGAAGGGAAATCCCCTGCCTGATACAGCCTCTGTTTCCACTGTTGTCAGTTTATATACTATAAAGGGTGACACAATGCAGAAAATTGCATTTGTGAAAGATTCAGCATTTTTTGCCATTAATTTTGAAAGACAAAAAAAACCTCAGATCATCCTCTTGTTTGATTTTCTGTAAAGTTTGTCGATGTGAAAGACACAGATCAGTCAAGATAAAGAATTCCGCCAAGTTTTTACCCTTTTGGGCACTTAGGGGGGTAGAATGAGAAGAAGCAGCTAAGACCCAAAGTCTCCAGTCACAGAGGGCGTTCAGTGTTAAAAGGTTACCAGTCGCCTCTAGGCACACTGTACAGCAAGAGTGCTGATGTTGCGAGGACAGGTAAGCAAGAGAACACAAGAAGTATCGATTGGCAAGAACAAGATAGAAATGAGAAGAAAGACTGAATAATATGTTGTGATGATGAAGAACAAAAGATTTGAGAGATTAATGCACTAAAGAGTATGTGACGTTTTTAAAGTTATAAAACTCATTTCGGGGAAATCTCAGAAGAAAGCTTGAGAATTGCTTTTGCCAGAGAGATTATTCAGCGCTAGATGAGAAAAAAGAGCTGCTAAATGTATGAATGTTGAAAGAAGCTGGAAATAGATTTTCTTGATGACACCAAACAAATTGAGACGAAACAAA
Source organism: Apostichopus californicus (assembly GCA_020650975.1). Taxonomy (NCBI): domain Eukaryota; kingdom Metazoa; phylum Echinodermata; class Holothuroidea; order Aspidochirotida; family Stichopodidae; genus Apostichopus; species Apostichopus californicus. The sequence continues at coordinate 16,956 of JAIPMN010007763.1, forward strand.
AGAAGACACCTGGCTGCTGAAAGATGGCTGAAGGGTGAAATCTGCTGATAGAGAGATAATATATGGAGAGCTATGAATAATGATGTTGCAAAGAGAGCTGCTTTCAAATATTTGTTTGACCTAATAACAGAAAGGTCAAAGGTGAAAAAAAGTAAAAGGAGAAACGTCAACCGCTTTGGGGGGTGGTGGGAGGATCTGCTTTCTCTGATGGGGTTTATATCTACCTTATGACGGTTGGGTGTCTCTTTGCTAAAGACACGATGAGAATGGTGGTGGTGATGGTGCTGCGAGTTGGCTTTGGCTTTGCGGGGAACCTGTCAGAGGACAAAATAATAACGGCAAAAAAAAAACACGATCAGCTCTAGCCTGTAGATGAAACTTATTACACAAGTGCAGAGTCACATGCAAAGTACCTCATGCTCTTGCCTCATGCTCTTTGCACTTTAAATACCTTTTTGATTAAAAAACTTTAAAAAAAAAATTTTTTTTTAGAGGCAGAATCAACTTTAAATCCCTCATCATTCCTTCTTTAAACTTGTTCTTTGGTGTAATGAATAAAATCTCTTAAATTTTTTTTTATTATTTTATTTTTTTTACATAAGAGGATGACATGACGGAATTTTAGTATTGATATGTCATTGTCCCGGAAAAGAAAAAAATAATAAAATTAATGCTAGTCATGTTTCTATAAACAATTCAGTTTTTCACGTAAATGTTGCTGAAAATTTGCCAAGCATTTGGAATGACGTAGATAGATAACTGGGTGGCTTTGTTGTTGATTCTTACATCCGACCCAATACTGAATCACAGCCAAAATAATCAAGTCTAAATTTAAAATAAATAAATAAATGAAACACACTTTGCATAAAAAAATGATTTGGACGTGAATATTTCTGATGAAAAAGAAAGTGGTTATTAAAGATGATTGAATACAATGCTCGACAAATAATGATACATTTTTCCATCAAAAACTATAGTACATTTTTGATCTTAAAACTGATATAATTTGATGAATATCTGCGGCCATTCTGTGCATTTTATCAGTGAGATGTAAGTATATTTAAAGGCTTGCTGTTGCAACAAACAGCCTCAGATTCAGAGAGTTTTCCCCCTTCACAGATGATATTACAAATACGCCGCTGAATTATTCATAATTTGTATACGTGATATTGTCACGAACCCGGATATGTTCCCTTGCTTTTCTTTCACTCCCGATGGAAGTTTCGAAAAAACAGACAAGGGAGAGGGGAAGTCATTGATGACCTAAAACAGTAGATACCTTCCTGTTAATAACTAGAAGAGGAAGTTATTGGATATATGAGTTAAGCTCTCCATTAATCCCAAAACAACCAGCAGTTTTACAAACTTGTGCAGTGCCCAACACTGTAGGCTGTGCTCTCTCGCAAACACCCCTTTCTTTCCCTTTTTCACGATACCCTACCCTCCTCCTTCAATGTTTTGTACCTGTAGCCAAACTACAAAACAATGCAACACTATCCTACAAAGTTGAGACAAGTATCGTTACCAGGGTTATGTAAAAATTTCAAGGATGCCCTTGATTTCCGCGTAGTTTAGTTTTCCCACATTTATCCCTCCTACCCGTTCCTTCTGCTCCTTCCCCGTCCCTTCCCACACTACACCTCTCTCTCTCCCCCCTCCCCTTCCCCACCCTCCTGCCTCATAATTCCTGTTGCTGATAAATGTTGAAGCTAACTTCACTACAGTAAAGAAGCTTCGTGCAAGCAGATAGCAACACGCGCGCCAATGTGCGATGCAAAATAACCAATGTTTATCCCTGACGCACCATCAAACTCACCCACTAAAATTCATGCAAATTGAAGTTAAACCCTTGGATCATAGCTCAGAGGTTTACTTGAATAATGAATACCTTTTGTCGATTAAATTAACATTCACAACATTTACATTAGACTATTGAAAGTCACATACAAAACGATTATTAGTCGTGAGTAACGAACGTTATCAAAATTCTGGGAAAAGCCTGATACAAAATATTTCGTTCGGGAATGACATCTGTCGTTTTCGACTGAGATGACTTTTATTATGACTATGAGGTTCCCTGGCAACGAGAACTTAACGATGAAATAAAAATTAAAAAAACATTAAAAGCGGGATCCAGGAACTGGATGTCTCCAATTAAGATGACTCAGTTTTTTCTGCTTTTTTTTTATTTAATGTATAAACAAACATCATCGTTATCATCGTTATACTTCCTTTTAATTTCAGAGGTCTACTATGAAACCGAATCATTAGAACATCAAATGAAAACAGTATCATACGAGTATACTGTACATAACACACATAATAGCTGTCACTGAAGTACCAAATATCATACAGACCTGTCTAAGTTTGCAGTCGTTGTATAAAAGATGTTCGTTAGTGTGATTTTTGCACGATTCCTAATTTAAAATTCAATCTACGCACATTGCCAGATTTGCACGTCAAGTTCAATGTTTTTCACCTTAAAAACTGAAATTGAGGGGGTAAATCGAAGCAACTTTTTTAATTCCCACCACCAAAGAGGAATGATATTTGTGGTTCGAAAGATCTTTTCCAACCAAATATCAATGCAACCCTTTCACAGTAGATGCACTTCGCATTCCCTAGATGGGGTATTTTATTCATGTTTTCCCCTAAAAGGACGAGTGGCTAAATCCCCCCCCCCCCCCATCATGACTTTACACCATTCCGCTTGGCAGTTTTAGCCTCCTCCACCACATTTTGACAGAAGAATGCAAAAGACCAGAAATAAAACCATCTGTTTCTTTTTTTCTGTGAAATCAATCCATTTTTTCTGTGTACAAGTTTTCATAAAAAAAAAAGGTCACTAAATCAACCAGACATGGTACTGCTCTGCATCTTTCAAAGGAGTAAACCGTCAAAACTCACAGAGGGTCAGAGGTCGGACATTTGTAAACAATCCAGAAACACACAAAGTGCAGGCAATGACTGACTGACTGATACTGGAAGGATAGCCTCATGAATTCCTTGTTTATCTCTTGCATGAAAAGATCCACTTTAACCCTCCCCTGCACTCCATCATTTCCCACTAGCTTGTAACCCATCACTGAACACACCTTAGCAACATTCTCGGTTATCATTATCCGTACAACTTTGGCCCGAGTTTAAACCTGAACCTGACAAGAGCAGATTTTTGGTTTAGAGCTTTCTGGTTTTCTGATATGACTCAATTTCTTGGATGACAATCAAAAACTGACATTGAAGTTGTCCCCGGCAACTGGATTATTTACATACACTTAACAACAGGCAATCTGTCATATCATCTATTTTATATTTGACTTGTCCAAGAAATGACATTGCTATTGCACCAAGCATGAAATTTGAATGCCTGACCAAGGTATTTTTGAGAGTGATGGTTTCATATGTTACAACAACAGAAACTTCTGCATGAGTAATGAAAACATCTATATCACCAAACCAAATTTTATTTAATATACAACATTGATACAAATTTGTACAAACTTTACCATATTTAATGATCTCAATATCAAACCTTCAACTACCAGCCACTTCTGTAATGTGATACCTTACTTACTACTATTCCTATTCAAAATTGCACATACACAATAAAAAAAATTGAATTTATATGGAGCAAGGTAAACTTGCTAAAGGTGGATTCAACAGGAAGACATTACAATATCATTTTCACATTATGCTCTATTGGATCAAAAATTGTTTTCATTGATGGAACCTGGTGGTTATAATTCAATATTTCAATCATATTTTATCCCCTGAGTAGTTGGATATATCTCATTGTGGATCTCATTTGCAAGATGTTTTTCACTTGCATTGTTTTCCACCTTTATTACATTTAGTGTTAACCAATTGTGTTGAAGCATATGAGAAAGCTGGGGGGGAAAAAGACTAAGGCAGGGGCCATGCAGGTTTTTCAATGGGCTGAAGGTTTGGGCAGGGAGACTACAAGGGATGAATGAGGGGAGGGGGGTAATGGGAGGATGTACCAGGGAGACACCGGAGGGACAATGCAGAGCAGACATTCTACATCCATTGACAGCATCAGAATGTTAATTTATGCAGAAGAGGGTCAACTAATATTCACCGACAGTACCAAAATACATGCATATATCACTATTATTACGCTTGTCAAAGAGGTTGCGGGTTGAGGGTATACACATAAATGTCTCTCCCCACTCCCCCTCCCCCACCCACCGATCATCATTTTTCTTTGCCATCCCTAGTGTTATGCACAAATCTGGATTTATTTCCCCTTACTGCAAGTTTCTGCAACATGGGACATACTTCATAAATTGTAACGTGGCAATTATGCTTATGATGGCATATTCAGTAAAACTTTTCTTCACTATATGATATATTTTTCTTCCATTGTCCTTGGGGAATTCTTGACTCCGTCAAACTGATCGTAAAATGAAATTTATTTGTATTATATTTTACCTCAAAGAGAAAGGTTTCGTCAAACTGTGGGTTTGGACATTTCCTCTTCTTTGTCTTCTTGGTTGTTTCCGTCCTAAAAAAATTTACAAAAATAAAAATTTAATATAAGTAAAACATCTGTGTGAAAATCATCTTGAAAAAACAAAGGTTTAGACTGTATTCTTAATTATCAGCAATTTTATTAAGTAATTAATGTTCTAATTAAAACAACAATTGATGAAGTAAGACACTGGCAAACAATCACTCCTTCCTCTTAATGTCATCCATACCGCTATAAACAATTATAAATCTATATCACATAGGAAGACATTGTCCAAAATCCATAGAAAAAATTAGAAATCTATTTCCTCATCATAATGCCATTCATATCAAAATTGATATTCTGTATTTATGTAAAAAAAAACAAATATCCTTCCTGTTAGTCTGTGGGGGGTCTGACAATGAAAGAAGTCGAGGATGGTGTCCTACAACGAAAAAACAACAAGGTTGATGAATTCATTGCCATTCATAGCAAACTGATATTCCATATTTAAACTTTAAAGTGGAAAAATAAAAATCCATTCTGTTAGTCTGTGGGGGGTCTGATTATTAGTGAAGTTGAGGATGGTGTCCTACAACAACAACAACAATGAACCCTTGTTGAGATGTCAAATTGATCTTTGAGTGGTCTATTAAATTGACAAATTGTCCCCC
>JAIPMN010007765.1:0-19379 GCA_020650975.1 Apostichopus californicus
GGCCGAGTTTTTCGTCCGGGCGGTAGCTTTATGTCCGGGCGCTAGCCAGCCTTTTCAAATTTTGTCCGGGCGGCGCGCCCGGACAAAACCGGTAGTGGAGAACACTGTTTTAGCTATGTCAGTTGCCATAGCAACAGTTACCATGCCAATTTTCCTGAATAGCTATTCTCAGAGGTCACCCATGGTGGGATACTCCAGGGTGACCAGAAGTCCATGACTGAGGAAGGAGTCGAAACGTGTGTGAGTGTTGCATTGTGTGTGTATTTAGGTAAAATTGTCAAAAACTTGTAAATAGGCCATTTTTGTTTGTGGTTGCTATATTGAACTCCACAGGGAAACATTGAATTGAATTGAACTGTCACAGGTATAATGGAAATTTCAAGTACTATCAAAATATGTGGTCACCATGGGAACCGAGGTCAAAGGTCACTTGGTTAAAGGTCAAATGTATATTTTTAGGGCAAGTTTCTTTAAAAAACTCCTCCTAAATTTTTGGTGGGAAGGTACCCCAGGGTGAACCCTTGTGTCTCATAACCCCCCCCCCACCCCCCGGAACTAAAGGTCAAATTGAGTGAAAAAAGTTTGGTTTTCATTTTCTGATATCTGTTTTGATTGGAGTTTAAACAAAATTTACACTTTATGTGTAAAGTCTACATGTATACACAGTGCACACACAAAACAGACATGTATGATAAAGTTGTCTGAGATTTGAAAGTTTGGAGCAAACATTTTAAAGGTCATCGATATTAGCCCCACATTTTAGCCATGCTGAAACTTGCTAGAAGTTTTCAAAAGTACTATCCTAGATGCTCTGATCCTCAAAATCATTCCCAGCTGTTGTCAGATAATAAGATATAGACTATTTAATGTCTTAAAGGCATTGACTTGCCCCAAATCGAGTGCCGCGCTCTGAAAAAGTTAACTTTCCGTTGCTTGCAAGTGAAGTTTTCTGCTTGTCGCTACAAAATGCAGACAGTAATGAAACGTGATACCTTGTTCTCTTTAGCTGGACCTGAGATGTCCATCGCTGTATCGTTTGTACACTGTGCTGTGGGTATTGACCGCAGCTGTATATTCCTGACTGTACACTAGTGTCTAATTACCGAAAGGTAGCAAGCTGTGTGTGTATTTTCTGGGATCGTTGGTGGTGTCTAACACTTCTGTTACAGCTCATTCAAAACTAGGTCAGATTACCAGCATTAAACATTACTTTTTGCGCGAGTCTTCACACCCTTTAACTAAAATGCTTGTTAAAATTGACAATGGCTGACCATTATTTGACTTACTAGCATATTTAGGGACATTGCTGATGACCATTTAAAGAAAAGTTATATAAAATATTAGGGTCACTCAAGAAGATGGAGTGACAGTGAAACTGAGTTTGAGGGCTCTGCATGCAGCTGTGTTAAGAAGGAACTGGTAGAAAGCATCAAAATATGGATCAACAAGTACATCTACTGTACACGTTGGTTGGACACAGGTCCTTTTTAAATCAAATATTTGTGCTGTTACCATACATACTTCTTTTTATAGATCTAAAACATGAACGGATTTGATATTCATATTTTGTTTTTATTCTTTTCTTTCTCATGTGTTTCTTTTAACAGTCATTAAAGGTGTGTTTTACCATCCCCCAAACCTAACTGTCACAGACCAACAGTCTACTCCAGCTTACTTCCAGTGCATCTCCGGCGATAGTCTACCTGTCGCAGTCATTACCTGGGAGAAAGATGGCAGCATACTGCAGGACGCCAACCAGTACACTACCATGTTCGGAAGCAGTGATTCCATCAAGACTTCCGGTACCTTGCAGATCGATAACGTTCGAACCAAAGATGCTGGAAGATACAGGTGTATAACCATGAATCCGTACCTTCCGGGGCTATCTAAATACAGTGATTATGCATCACTCACTGTTCTTCGTAAGTTATGCAAATAGATTAGAAAATTAATTGTATTTGCAAGTTATTAGATACAACTGTGATAAGTAAAAATTGTCAAATCGTTTCAATGGTTTTTGAAGAAGTGGTACATTCCCTTTTTAACCAAGCTGCAGTATAACTAGTGCAATATATAAATATTAATTAATAATGCAGCGAAATTCACAAAGGATGAATTTATAATGCAGCTAATGGAGTAAGCATTAATTCATACCAATGCAGCTAATTTAGTACGGGTTAATTAATTAGTAATCCACTAAGTGGGATTACTTCTGACATCTCTTTAATCCATAGTGTAACCCGGGCCCCACAGTTTAACCAAATACAGATTTGCTGTGTACATTCAGAGATTGTCACCTTAGAGAGGAAAAACTGAAAAGAAAAGGAGGAGAAGGGGCAGATGGGGATGTTGGGGACAGGGAGTGCTGGGAAGGGGGGGAGGGGGGCACTGGACATGGGAAGTGGGACACCATTTATTTGTTAACATTAAAGCACAAAGACGTAATCTGATTGAAGCACAAAGACATACTCTGGACAAGAGTAAGTTGAACTAATATTGCTTACCTCATATTAATTAATCTGTTTTCTTGATTATAGCAAATCCTGGTCAGCCTTATATTAATCAAGCACCTACAAGCCAGATCTTGCCTCTTAATGATCGAGTGGTCTTTGTTTGTGAGATCCTTGGGGATCCTTCTCCAACCATATCCTGGCACAGAAATGGTGAAGATCTAAGTAGCAGTGCTGATGGGAGGATCATGGTACACCCAAATGGTACCCTCATCTATGCATTTGTCGTAGAGTCTGACGAAGGAACTTTTGTTTGCAATGGCACCAATTCTCTTGGATTTGTAGTTTCGGATGAAGTGACGTTATTAACAGCTTGTGAGTACCCCACGACAATTTCATTTCTTCTTCTCATGCAAAGGGTGTTGCTAACTATAAGTATAACTTCTCCTTTCTCCTTCTTAACCTGGGTTGCAACCCCCCCCCCCCACCCCCAGGGTGGCAAAGCAGGACTTCAGGTTGTGCAAAGCTACCTACATGCCATAAATCAAGTTTCATGAAGGAGTTAATTAAAAAAGTCTTTACAATTGCTACCAGTTGCAAGTAGTGGAAAGTTTAAGAAACACTGCTTTTAATAAAGGGATACTGATAATTGGTCTTACAATGATCCCAAAATGTTAGAAATTAATGATAATAGTCACCAAGATACCACATGGTTTGGGAAAAAGTAGGGAAAATGAAAAAGCTCTTTCTGGGTCTTGGAAAAAATCCTAGCATGAAGTTAACTTGGGAAAGCGAGGAAATTCCTTATTTCAGAGACTATGTAAAAGAAGCTGTCATTTTCCATTTGGAGCATTCAATTTCCAATCTATAATCACCTGTGATTTGTAATTTTCTGTTCACTTTTAAGAATGATAGTTGTTTTTCATACATTTTACAATTTAAGTTACAACTGTTAGGCCTAATATAGATAGCCTAGCAATACATCCTCATTAGGGTGTAGGCTTCATAGTAAAACTGCAACATATTTTGTTCGGTCTTGAAAAGTCTGGAAATTTGGTTTTGTTGAAAAGATTAGGGAACCATGTGTAGTGTAATTGGTTCACAATATGACAGGAGTGAGACTTAGCAACCTTTCACACAAACTGTTTTCTCTGCAATGTAACTTAAATCCAACAGAAGGATTTGGATCCTGCCATGCCAACAGTATTGATATATACGAAGCTGTGGGGAATAAATGGCCGGTTTACAATGCAACGTGAATTGTAATTTAAGGTTTTAAAGAAGAATTGCCTCATTACGTTTACACTTGATAGCATGCCAGACTGGCTAGCTCACATGTGTGACATAGGGTGAAAACTTGCTAATGTCTGTGAAAATCACTCACTTTTGTGCCAAATCCACTGGATTTTGGGGGTTAATCACAAGTTTCTACGGTCTTTGTTTTGGAACATGTACTACAGGTTTTCTGCAAGGGTTGACAGCCTGAGTTGATAATTGAAAGAGACTTCATGCGTGAAATACCAATAAATTTGATATCACAAACTGTGGCTTACAGTGATCGGGGCAGGAAGTTTTACTTCCCATAAACCTGCCTCCGCAATTTATGATGTTTCTTCCTGCGGCTGTGCCTTCATCAATCATTTAGTTAGCCGTTGATGGTATTTAAACGTTTCCTCTCATGATTGTCAGACTTGTAAAAAAATCAATTATCGAGCGATTGCTTCCTATTGATGTATATTTTGGCTTCTTTTATTTACGTGTGGTTCCTGGAAACTAAATAACTTTACCTTTCACAAAAACAGTAAAAAAACTATCTCTGCACACCTCATCATCTATAAAGCACTGCAGACAATAGTAAAATTAAAATATCATATTCTGCTTTGTTTTGTTAAATTGCTTTGTTATCTTAAGCTTGAACTGTTGAAAAGTTCCGAAAAGGGTTATTGAAGGAAGCTTTCCAGCCTAGAATGATTTTAACGTAATTTTCTCACATTTATAAAACCGCAATTTTTATGAGTTACCAGTTTGCTTAAATCAATTTTGCTTGGAACATATCCAAAAAATGTTAAGTAGCTCAGCCTGCAGTTTTGATAAGTCATTTAGAACCACTTCAATGTTCTTTGTAGAATTTTTATAGGGCACACACATAATGTCCAATACATATTGCATCTTGTGCTGTTTAGTATCTTCTTAACCCAAAATGAGTTTAAAGCAAAAATCCAGAAAGGAAGCAAAACTCCAGGTGCGCCAATTTCATCTAAGTTCTCAAACTGTACTGCATGCTGAAGCCAGAGGGTACTTTTTTCAAAGGGGAGGGAATTAATATATCTACTTTGTTCCTACCAAAAGGTCATCTTTATTGGCCCATAATTTGTTGAAAGTTTCCAAAAGTACTTTCCTGATGGGTGTGACCCTCTTAATTATTCCCTTGCAGACGTTGAGAAATTTAGCTAAATCAGGGTAAGAAGTAATTATTTGTATGTATTTTAGATCCTCCTGCAAGCAGGAACTCGCGAAGAAGCCATGATTGGCTTATCAAAGCCGCAAGCTGACCGAAGACAGTCTCTTAGTTTCGTATTTTAACGTCCATGATTATGAATTGTCAATTGTCAACAACTCTGTAATTGGACGACATACATTAATCTTGGAGTGACTCAAACTCGGGACCTTATGATTAAAAGGCACCAACGTTAACCACTGAGCTAACACTCCCTTTTAGCAAGTGTCTCATTGATGAATAAATGTTTGTTGCAATTGGAGCATGTGTGACCATTATTTGATTTTCTAGCATATTTGTGGGCAATAATGGTAAAGTAACGCAGTCAGTTTCAAGATTCTGTGTATATTTGATTATATAGTTTTTATTTCAAAGATAATATTTTATAAATTATCTTTTCAATTTAACTGACAGGCCTCAAAATTTGGCCTATTTAAATACCGGCTAAATGCCTGTGGACTTGTTATTTTGCCAGTAGGAAATAAAAGACACTTGCATTTTGATGCCAGTCCGCATTAAGAAGATTTAAACACATAAAAGTCGGTGAAAATCATCAGTCAAAAAATCATAGTGGGCTGAATATCTCATAAGCCTGTAAAGTAGCTTTCAATTTAAGAAAATGCCAGGAAGAAAAACATTATTTCAGCCAGTACTCATTTAGCAAGTGGTTAAAATTGTGACATCTAGGCCTGAAATGGCCAAATTTAAAGTTTTCTATAGATGGTATCGATGCTCACAACAACCTTTCTACTCACTGAACTTTGCATCCACTGTATGTGCATTCACGCTAGAGTGACGATCAAGTAATATTGTTTGTCTATCACATCTAGTGGGGAAATGTACAACATCCTCAAAGATATAAAGTGCTTCCTCCAAAGAGAAACATTTGACTATTAACATTGTATATGAATTGGTAAAACTGCTACTTGTGCACCTGTGTACTGAAATCAAGTGTGAATGTGACATACTGTATTACTAATTGTCACCATGTTATGGATATTAAGTTATCACATCTCCAAGTCACCACATGTCTGTGAAGAGGGAAGGAGGGAAATATTGTAGGAAATGGTACAGTAAATCTTTTCCTCAGTCATGTGAATCCCAGCTCGTCATCTGTCACTTATTATGCTCTAAGTTTTCCTGTTTTGGTGAGAATATCTATAGAACAAGCTTACATACATGTACTGTATGCATGGTTTCACAGGATATACTTCTGGCTTATAGGATTGGCCACTAACATTGAGCTGCATACTGCTAAGTTATTAGTGCAGAGAATTGGCATTCCTGATTTCACTGGACGTGAATCTTCTCCCACCACGGACATCTCTGCTTTTTGCCAAAATGTTGCAACAGTCATAAGCATTTACCCCAAAGATGCTAGAAAGTCAAATGGCCACTTATCAAACTTTCAACAAGCATGTTAAGTTTGCATGATCCACAGGCTTCACTCTTTGACACAATGTAATGTCTAAGGCTCTCTACACAATGCCCGACACACAGCGACTGTTTGCTGTTAACGACCAGAGCTTGTTTAGGTCACATGAAAATTTATTATCCTGTGATTGGTTACGTTTGTTATAACTGTGTAGTTTTTAGACTGCCAGTCTTGAAAATGCTACATGTTTATTTTTTGCCCCAACTGAAGCCGACACTATTTAAAACTGGTAAAATTTTGATAAGTCGTTGTAGTCTTAAACACGCGCGCACTGGGTAGTGGTCAGCCGGGAATTGTGCGACAGGCTTTTATCTGCTTCAATTTTGTTATGTCTGGGAATAATTTAGACCGGTCATAACCTGCAGGAAAGTACTTTTGAATATTTTCGTGCAACTTTTGGTGCAACTTCGAGTGCAGATGTTAAAATTGTGGGCCATGGGTATACAGTATTATGTATAACGATAACCTACAGTAGCTATGTTCACTGTATACGTGTTATATACTACACTGTCTGAACACACTGGAGAAGTGTTCCCACCATTGGTTGTTATTATAATGATGAATAATGTGTCTGGCTACTACATGGATACACTTAATTACCAATTAGACTGTACTGTATATTATTTCTGCTGTATATTATATATACTGTTTATTATATACCACATATTGTGGAGTGTTAGCTCAGTGGTTAAAGCCGGTGCCTTCGGTTAACGCCGGTGCCTTCCAATCTTAAGGTCCCCGGTTCGAGTCACTCCAAGATTAATGTATGCATGTCGTCCAGTTACAGAGTTCATGCTGACAATTCATAATCATGGACGTTAAATATGAACGTAAGAGACTGACTTCGGTCAGCTTGCGGCTTTGATAAGCCAATGAGGCTTCTTCACGAGTTCCTGCTTGCAGGAGGATCTAAAATACAGACATACATATTATGCACTGTTTGTCCATCCACAGACATAGAGTGGACTTTCTTACAATATATACTGTTTAGTATATACTTAACTGTATATTATTGCACTGTATGTCCATCCACAGACATAGAGTGGACTTTCCTACAATATATATGTTTAGTATATATACTTAACTGTATATTATTTCACTGTTTGTCCATCCACAGACATTGAGTGGACTTTCCTACAAGAGCCAGATGATGTCACTGTCGAAGAGGAAGAGGCGGCTACCCTGATGTGTCGTCCTCCCAACAGTAAACCAGCTGCTGTGGTCACTTGGTACAAGGATAATTCATTACTCATACCAAGAACAGGTGTGGCTGTGTTAGGTAAGAACTTGTTCGTCACTCCTATTAATTAGTGGAGCTGGCCTACCCTCGGTGAACAACTAGTTAATACATATCCTGCATTAAAATGATTGTTGCATGTATAACTCCAGTATGCTATCTCCATTGTATGTACAGTGTTCCTACACAAATGTTACAGACTTTGTATCCTACAGTACCTCATGTTTGCCATTGGTAATGCTATATATGCTTTGTATTGACTTGTGCTAAGTCCATACTCATATTCTAGCATACATAGTTACTTGTACATGCAACTGAAATATTTTGATTTGTACTTGTACTCATGGGGCATTTTCAATAGCATTATACTGTAGGTAGGACTAATCAAGAATGTTGTAACCATGTATAAAGCTTTGTATGCATACATGTACTGATACAAAACTTTGGGTTATATTCTACTTGTTCTTGTACCCATATTGTTATGCTCGTACTACGAAGTCTAGGTTTAGAAAGCAAAAGAGGGGATAAAGAATAAAGTAGGTGAGAAGATTGCATAAGAAAAAAACAGAGATGCAGAATGCACCCAAAAATATGATTTGCCCTAATTGAATAACTGTTTTAAATTTGATGAAAGTTGAGCTTTTACTTACTGCAGTCCTTTCTTACCTGAAAATGCACATCCATGTATGCAACTATTCCAAGCATGGAAAATCCTCTTAGTTGCTTTTGTTGTGATGGTAACTTACAGTAAACCACAACCAAAGCAAGTAAAAGGAAGCTGGGGGCTTTAGGGTGTGGTTTTGCATAAAAAACAAAAGAAATGATCATAGATTTGGTCTGCTCTTCAAAAGTTGCCTACAAGAGTTGATCACACTTAGTAATACTCCAGTATCATGATGATGCAATGGCTTACTCAGGAATTACACTGATAAAGAGGAGATCGAATGTTGTAGGTGTTAAAGTGATTATGAAAATAATATATATTCATGTCAGGATGAATAGAAGTTGTAGAAGAATGGATACATGTCGTTTCTCCAATCACATAAATTTACATTAATTTGAAGTGTCTTTTTAAGTTTTTTTGCTTAGACTAATAGTTATTTTAACAGTCAGTGGGTTACCTTATGTCAAATGAATTACTGAAAGATTTTGCACATGTTGGTGCTTCCTGTAAGGTATTAAAGGCTTTGTAGTATCGTTGTTATACTGTCTGAATTGGACAAGACTCTTGTTGTGCTTAGCTTTTAACTTGTAGGAAGCCTACCGTTCAACCGTGTTGACACATCTCAAAATTGAAAACCCAAGAATTTCCTCCTGAGGTTCCCAGGTCAGTGTGTCACTGTGACACAGAGAATGACATTACATAGGGAATATGTTTTAAACTAGTCAGGCTTTAGATGCAGTCATCTGACCCAATGATACAGGCATTTTGATTATTTAAAGGTTATAGTTAGTATATTTCCAAATTTTGTGCATGCCAAAGATTACTAATTTTTCAGAAATACTTTTCTGGAAGTGTTAATACTCCACAGTTTTGATGGATATTGAAACATGGGAAATTGGCCAATAAGATGCTTCAATATTATAAAGGGAAAATGCTTTTTGAGTACTGTACAAAGCTCAATTAAATATTCATTGAGTATGAGTCACCAGTCTATGATTTTCTAACATATTTGTTTTCAGGTCTAGAATTTGACAATTTAGCCATTTGCTAAAAAATGCAAGTGCTTTAAAACATCAACTGGCTAAAATCCAGTTACCACTAGCATTAACACTGCTTTGGTAGAGAGTGGTACATGGTGGGTTCAATTTACCTTGTCATGCTATTAGTATGTATATATCGGTTCCTCAAAACAGATCAAGTTTTTGTTGTAACTTCACAAAAGAGTTGGTACAGTGCAAACTCTGCGTTTTTGGCTAAAGTAGAGAATATTGTGAGCTTCTTTTATAACTTCTTCAGCCCCACCCCCACCCCCCCCCCCCCCAACCCTTCCAATTGTCTGCCTGTCTGTTAGATGGGTCAAATGCCTAGGCTTTGCATCCCTACTGATCTTATATGATTTGAAGTTTACATGTTTAGGTAAAGTAAAATCTGTCCTTGTTAGTGATCCATATTGTGACCAGTTTACTTACAGTAAAAAGTCTCAAGGATATCTTCCATCATACAAAAGACAATTTGGACTTTGTCATTCAATATTTTAAAAAATAACCAGACTGTGTCCAGGACACACAGCAATATTTCTGTAAAAGTCAGCCGTGTCAAGATTGATGTAACAGTACACATTTAAATGCACTCACATATTAGTAACCATCTTTAAATTTGTTAACTTGGTCAACATATGAGTCATTCTTTAATGTTTTATCGTTGCTTAAATGTAATTTCCTGAACTGAACTGCAGCTTATGAATTCTCACAGGTCTGATCACTCTCTGGTATTTAGAATCAATCACTTAAGTTTGGCTTCACTTTTGTCATCGGTTTCATTTTGGATGGGTTTATCAGGAGTGGATGATCAGAGTGGATTGTCAGAGTGTACTATTTGACAATAGCCCTGATTAACCTGTGAAACACATCATTCAGTCTAGGGTACCTTTGAATAACCTACTTTTCAATTTGAATGTGTCCTTATTTGGTGATGCAATTATTTACCACATCCGTAGATTCGAACAGATACCCAACCCCAAACTAAAATACACTTCTAGGCAGTTTGAGTGTTAGAATGAGAATGGGGTAAGGGGGGGGGGGGTTGGTTGTTGACTGGTACAATCGTAATCAGTCGTTGAGGGGCCAGTGCTGATAAGGTTGTCAGTTCACTCTACTGTAGACATGGTAGAGCAAGAGTGTGAGGAAACAGTTAACCCGCTTGCAATATCACAAAGTTTTGGGATTAAAAGAGATATCAAACTTCTTCTTTTCCTCATTTTTGAAGTTGATGAGTATATTGTGAATGAGCATCACAGATGGATTCTATTGTCAACCGTTCATTGTTGGTATTTATGTCATGAACAAATTAACAATGGGTGTGTCATCTTCTTTTTCGTGAAAAAATTTGTGATACTGGACAAATCCTCATGTATCCGTAAAACGTTTCCCCAAACTTTTAATTGTGACGTAAAACCGACTTCTTCAAGTATGTAACACTGCATTTGTGTATAAATGCTGTAAGTTTCAATTGCACCTACACAGTTCCAAAAATGTATTACACAAAGTACAAGTTAAAGTGTTATAATATGCATCATAATGATGCAATGGTTAAAGCATTTTACAGTTTCTGTTTGAAAAATTCAAATATAAGTTAACAAAGAAAAACTGACTGAGAAAATATAAACAATCTTGATAAGAAAAGCATTGAAACAAATCATTTCCTGTCCATTACAATAGTAATCTACATTATAGAATAACAATTTGAAGTTTTAAAATCTTTCATATTTGGACAATTTCTCACATTCTGCCAATCCAGATAATTTACGTTTAACTATATGTTTGCTAGTTATACACCAAAGAGAGGGAGATTTCCCTTAAAAAAGACATTAAAGATAAGAAGAGGATCTTCAGAAATATTGATTGATTAGTTTTCTGACTGATTAATTGATATGGATCTATTCATTAATAATCAAGTCTGGCTTTTAGTGTTCAGTCTTTTTCAATTATATTTCTCGTAAGAAATGAATACTAACAATCATTCTAACTAAACTATGATGATTTTATATCAAATAGATCTGTAAAATTAAAGATGCCAAACAATTGTCAAAGATAAATGCAAAATATGAATAATGAGAAAGAAGCAATTATATAGCTTCTTTTTTTTTACTTACCTATTAATCGGAACCACCAACTGTAAAATCGTCTTAGATACTTAAATGTTACTTTGAATTTGGTTTCATGTTTTTATTCTTTCTCATCGTAAATTCACAATCAAACAAATCTTGAACTCAAACTTATTTTTTTTGCCCCCTTTAGGTGAGGGGGATCTATACTTCTCATCTGTCACGCAAGCTGATGAAGGGGTGTATTTTTGTGTTGCAACTAATGAGTACGTTGGATCATCTCGTACATCAAGAACTGCTGTACTTGAAGTCAGGGGTAAGTAACATGGTTAATTTTTTTTAACTTTTCTAACATACTGTCATTTTACTATGTTG
Source organism: Apostichopus californicus (assembly GCA_020650975.1). Classification (NCBI taxonomy): domain Eukaryota; kingdom Metazoa; phylum Echinodermata; class Holothuroidea; order Aspidochirotida; family Stichopodidae; genus Apostichopus; species Apostichopus californicus. Next base: position 11,762 of record JAIPMN010007765.1, read on the forward strand.
TCTCAATTTCTCAAAGATTTGAAATTCTCAAAAGACTAAGACCTCTCAAAAGTCTTTTCAGAAGGAACTTTAGTATTTGTCATACAAGCAATATATGTAACACTTTAATAGAGCAGATCCACATAGCTAATATTGTATCAGCCTTATGTTACATAAACAATATATAACAATTAGATACTTTTGAGAACATCAGAGACTTCTAGCAAGTCCATAATTGAACTTGTATTCTAGCATAGTTTTCTTGTACTCATCCTTGTGGATTTGTACTCCTATACTTAAGGCATTTTGGGAGTCTAGTATAGATCCTTGGTTATTATTACGTATTGTACCTTTTACACTTCATAACTTTTTTAAATATTTGATTAGTGACTTGCTGGGGAACATATTTGATTTAGGCTATTAGGGTATTAATGGGAAATGAACCTTGACAAACTGATCATGCAGTTAAAGAAATAAATTAGTTTGCTCATTTAGTTATGTGTCGGATGTCATTCAAGCTTTATATGCGGAAGCAATGATCTCCTGTGTTTAAGAGAAGGTGGTGAGAGGGGTCAATGTGGATTCACCCCGCCCCCCTCTTGCAGCAAGATCCTTATTTTGAAGTTAGCTCCTCACATGTCTCTCATTTCAAAGTATACAGTTTCTTGGTCTGGTTAATTTTGTGCCATTTTTTCAGGTGTGATCTTCATGTAACCGTTACTAATTTTTTTATTCTTCTTATTATTATCATTTTTCTTTTTAAATTTATAACCACTTTCTTGTTTTCATTTTTCTCATAGCTGGTGCTTTAATTACTACTCCACCAACAAACACAGAGGTGATACTTGGCGATGACCTCTCATTGACCTGTGCTGCAAGCGGTGACCCTGACCCCACCCTAAGATGGTTGAAAGATAATATTGAAGTGATGGTTGGACAAAGAGTAACCATAGGGTAAGTCACGTGCGCAGTCTTTCATCCTGATGCTGTTTCATTGTTTTATTCAAATGTTACTTAATTTTTCTACATATATCCTAATTTTAAATCTTTTCGATGCTCAATAGAAAGTGGTATTAGTATTTTGAAAGTGTATAGATGCTATTTGGTTTTGAAAGCTCTTATGTTTTGAGAAATTTTGATAGATATCTTGAATGTGAAAAAAATTAATTAAAATTAAAGAAATTAAAATTAATGATGTTGCAAATGTCAAGCTTAACATGCTTTTTTTCATTTATTCTAATCACCATTTCTTTTTTTTTCTATTCACAGGGACACTGGGGGACTGTTGCATATAATCGGTATGAACAGTTTAGACCGTGGTACATACACTTGTGAGGCTAAAAATGATTACGGCATGGACACCGAGTCTGTTTTTGTAAATGTTCTAGGTGAGTGAGTTACTTCTTGATGCAGAGAGCCCCTGGCCTTCAACAAAAATAGTCGAAAGCTTTCTAGAAAATCTTGTAAATATTTAGTGACGTATTTGTGCTATGCCATGTTCATCACATGCACCAGTAAATATCTCAAGGTTAACTAATATTAAGAGCTGGCGAAGACACATGGCAGCCTCTACTATTATCTACCAGATGTGGTGTAGTTTAACCTCGAGTGGTTTGTAGCTTTACAGTAAAGAAAACGTTTGGAACTCTGAAATAGAATTTGATAAGTAATTTACTCATGAGGCAAGAGTCACATTATTTAAATTGCAGGAACTTGGGTTGGAATATGCTTAAATTTGTTATGCTTTGTTACATAGTGAAAGACAAATATTGCAGTCAAAAGTATTAATTTATTTATTGATGGTAAATTCATGATAAACTTTTAATGTACTTTTTGAGAAATTTCCCAAATGCAAAATTTGTCCGCTTTCTGATATTCAGAAGGGTACTGACCATTTTACAACTTGTTAAATTTGATTATACCTAGCTATCAACTGCTCACTTTCCGGTGTCCAGATATCATAGATGTTTAATAGCTAGTTGGGCTGATTAGGGTAGATAACCATGCATGACTGTTCTGTCAGTTCTAGAAAAACATCCAAAGGTTTAATATTTACAACAACAACAACAATTTGGCATATAATCACACATCGATAACAACAGAATGCATGGTTTGGGTGATTTTAAACATTTTTGTGTGTTTTTCGATTCCTTCACTGCATCACCATGTTTGGTTCCTTCACAACTATTGCACTGTTATGAACTGTACACCCTGCTCTTATGAAAGCCTTCAACACTATGTATGGATTTTAGATCCTCCTGCAAGCTGACAGAAGTCAGTCTCTTAGATTCATATTTAACGTCCATGATTATGAATTGTCAACAACTCTGTAACTAGACGACAAACATTAATCTTGGAGTGACTCGAACTCGGGACCTTATGATTGAAAGGCACCGGCGTTAACCACTGAGCTAACACTCCCAACACACTATGTATATATATATACACAGTGACAAACATCACTTGGAAACAAGTTTTGAGAAACAGTAAAAAAAAATTGTTTCTGAGGTTCTCATCAATTCGGTTGTTTGTATTTTTTGACTCTCTAAACCTGTTACGTGAGTCAACCACCTCTCTTGTGTTTTTAAGAAATCTAATGCCAGCTGTAAAATCTATTTTGGTCTCTGGTTCAGTTCAACTGACATTTTCCTGTTGATAATATTGTGACAGTCATAAATTGGATTCAGCTTCAAGGGTATGTAAACTCATAAAAATCTTCAATTACACAAATAAAACTGTTTTCCATAGTTTTAGTCCCATTTCTCTCATGTTTATCTTTCTGCTATTGCTTCAAGAAACAAGAAGAAAAGCATCAAGAGTTTAGACTGTAAAACTACTTTCAAGTTTTATATAAATTTGTAGGATTCTTATGTTGTCTTCTTTCATTCTCTCTCTTGCTTAAAAATTTTACACTCTGTATCTACATGATTTGTTTGCATTTTGATAAAGTTAAGAGAGCACAAAAATGTTTTCACTCTGTATTACATTATTCATTTGCATTTGATAAAGTTAGAAAGATTTTGAGAGAGCACAGAAATTTTTGTCTAGAACAGGATTCCAAACATTGTTCTCCGGGATTAAACTCACGAGGCGAGTGGTTTGTAGACCATTCTTGTCAAAGATTTCTCGGCTCTTTCAGAATAGGTATATAAATTCCCAGTGTGTTTTCCATTGTGGATTTACACACAAAACCCAAGCGGAGACAGTCCGACAAACATCCATCCACAAATGAAATAAACAACAGCAGATTAATTTACTCGGCTTTGAATGTCTCTCAAGAAGAATGATTGACGTGATGTTTGAACGGTGTAAATTCTTAGCTTTTCTGTTTTGGCAGAATTGTTCCATTGTATCTGACTTCATTGCATGTGTATCGTATAGATGTTTTATATAGAAAGAGACCTATAGTGTGTCTGTCGTACCAAATCATTATCAACAACTAGAATTTTAGTTCATAAATGTTACTCTTTTCGCTCCTCAAATATTGGAGAAAAGTTTACAATTTTAGTATTTTTAAATTTTCATTTATTCTAGTTCCACCACGGCTAGTTTCGACACCACTCGATCTTGGTACAGGGATTGGTACATCAATATTAATGCCCTGTCGTGTGATAGCTGAGCCACCGGCAACCGTGTCGTGGTTCAAAGATGGGCAAGAGTTGACCTTTGACCCTCCTGGAAGCCATTATCAGAAAACAACTGATGGGCTCTTCATCTCTGATGTACAGCTGTCAGACAATGCTGTTTACCTCTGTAGGGCCGAGAATAAAGTCGGTATTCTGGAAGCGAATGGAACAATTACAGTTGAAAGTGAGTGGCCTTGGTTTTCCTTACCTATAAATGTCTTAAATGAATTTACACCAATTTACATGCATAAAAGAATTGTATTAAATATGAATTGTAATGTTTGTCACAGTGTTTCAAATAGTGCAAGCCTGTTACAGACGCATAACTCGGAATGAACATGATTTAAGTTTAAATATATTTCATTTATTAGTAAGGTCCCTTTGTGGGATCACTTGTATGTCTTAATGTGAAATTTAAAACATTCAACATCATACTTGAATACAATATCCTGTCACAGAACATGGGAGCACTTCTCAGTGTTGTAATCAGCAAAGATAATGTTGTATTCCTGCAGTTGATCAACTAATCAAAAATCTGTTTTAGCTAAAAGAGATTCCTTTGCTCTCCCAACATATCATACAATTTCCTATAGTTTCTGTATGTCATTCACTTTGTAGTACATAACTCAGAGCCTAGTAGCAATGACAAATGTACATAAGTTTGGCTTGACTGTCAGTCCTATTAAAATTTGCTTCTCTTGAAACCAAAGCTAAATTGGCAGATCAAGATAAAAGATGACAACTCTTCTGAACCTGAAAGCCTTTCTATTCAAAGGCATCATAAGACATCTAGTTAGGAGTTTATTGGGACTGTCAGGTGGATTTGATTAGCTATGTTGCCTTAGGGAGGATTACCTGGATCTAATCTATACATCATGTTTAATTAACAGTAAGAGTTATTCATAAAGTCCCTTAGGTGATACAGTGTGTATTGTTCACACCATCAATGCATGTCAAAGATATTTTCTCTCTGCCAATATGCCAGACTATTCGCTTATTTGTGTTGCACTAATTACGACACACAGGAAGTTGTAACTTGTCTAAATGCCTGTTTGAATCTCTAACGTAATTGTGAACAGGAAATTATACATCTCGTACAATTACCTCAAAAGAAGTCGATAACTTATGGATTTCATCCACAGTGATGGAGGTGTCGTTTAAATCTTCATATTTGTCCCTTTTCCATGTTCTCTTAGTGTTTAGAAAAGTTAATTTTACTTCCCTTAAAACTGATTAAACTAATTTCCACTTTACAGATCTTATCAATAAGAGTTAAGTTCACGTCACGTTTTTTACTAAGATGAGAAATTTCTCCACTGATCTAAGGAAATTTAAGCTGTCTGGAGTTGTGGAATCATTATGTATTTTCATCCTTGTTAGCCATTTGGTTTTCTTTGAATACATTTGAATAATTATGTAGAGCTCCATTTTTTGAGTAATTAAAGAGATGAATGTCTTTGGTGAAAGTTCCTGCTATGAGAGATGCCCTGATAGTAAATTGTTCAACAAAGGGTTCTGTGTTAAGACAATAAGAACATGATTCCCATAGATAGAAACTGCAACAATTGTGAAGAGAAGGAAAAGAGGATCTCGACCTTCTCCCCCCCTCCCCCTTCCCCTCCTGTCACCTTGCCTCTTTAGCCTGTATTAGATGTTTATTGTTATTAAATTATCAGCATTTTCCAGATCATTTAAATGACTAAATTCAAATTCGGAAATTCAGAAAAAATTTCGAAAAAATTCGGAATGCTACTTTTCTTAAATATGATTTTATCATTTAAAAAAAAAAAACATTTTTCCACTCATCATCATCATCAGCTGTACCAGTTTTTTCTCGAGGACCAGAGAATCAAACAGTGAGCGAAGGTTCTGTGGTGACATTCCATTGTATGGCCGAGGGTGTTCCACGACCCACCGTTTCCTGGGCTTATAACCATGGCTCTCTTCCCTCCGGTAGTGGCCTCTCCATGAGCCATCAAGTGTTGACAATTCCATTAGCCACGAGAGACCTGGATGGCATGTATACGTGTAGAGCTGAAAACTCACAGGGATTGATAAGGAAGGACGCGTATCTCAGTGTTCAGAGTAAGTCTTCCAGTTAACTACAAATTCTTAATCGATTAACGATTAACTCATCGGTCATTCATAAAATCAATTTGCTTTGCCGTTTCACTTTCATCGACGCTGCCTGTTGTGAGCTTTTTCTGTTTCTTAATTAATACGAGACATTGTATGACAATCATTACGGACAGAGGGAGGGACGGAAGTATTTTTTTACAAATTATGGGGAAGACATATTGTTCTTTGTTAGCCCTAAGCCTCCTTGCCTATTCTTTTATAAATCTGAATTTTGGAATTTACAATGTCATATTTCCAATTTGTTGAAGACTTTTGACCAGCAGGAAACACATTGTAAATATGCAAACTTAATTATAAAAATAGGAGTTTTCTCTTTTTGTCATCCATTATGAGTTTTAAGGAGTCTGAAGTGTTAGTTACAGTTAATTAAAAGATCACATTTTTGTGTCATGAATACAGTAGTGGTCTTCAACATTATTAATAACATTTTTGTCACCAAGGACCCTGAGAAGCACTTTGTGTTATATCAAATGTTTTCCCAACAATGCCGGCAGTTCTTCGTGCTTTGGGGAAAACATTGATCAAAACAATTTGTTAGGAAAGTCCCATGATATAACAACATTCTGGGTTTTTTTTGGCAATATGTGGTGTTTAAAAAGTTTGTTACTAAAGCACATCAGTACGGTAGACACACGTGAACTGTGTATGAATTTTCCGACACACTAGCATGCAGTGTTGTACTATAATCGAGAACGAGTGAGTTTGAAAGACTTCATAAAATTCAATATGAAACACAAAGAAAACCTCAGGGGAACAAATGAGGTATTCCAGGGTAGTTACTTTTATTCTTTCAAGTTTAAAATCTATATATTTTTTTTATAATTGCACGAGAAGGGCTTTGATATGAAAGTAATAACATGTGTGTAACAGAATTAACGAACACACCTCAAACACAGCTTTTTGGACATGCTATAAGGTCAGCTAAAGTTGCTGTACATTCCTTTTCTGGCAATGACACCATCTTGAGGTCTGGGTTAGCGGACAGGGAATGTACCTGCTTTTAATTTTTTACCCAGTGTGAACAAATTGGGTAACTGATGGAGAAAGAAAAAACCTGCTGATAAATATCATCTCTTTCATACTCAATATTTCTTGTTAAATCTAGCAAACCTGTTTTAAGGTTTTACGGTTACTTTACAAACGTTACTTTACAAACGTTTGTGAGTTGACAATACTTTTGGTTCATTGTCCAACAGTAAGAGCGCTTTCCTTAATAGCGACAAATTTAATCACCAATTAAGCCGATCTCACTTTAGTCATTTGCAGTTATTAGTTGATTCTACGAGATAATTATCCAGTTGTCAAAGTGGCTATTTGCAGGAAAAGAACCATCACATGTTTTTGTTTGTGGTTGGACATTTGGCCTGGATATTGAACCTGATTGTTCTACACCAAATGTGTTGAAAGCCAGGAAATACCATTAACAATTAACTAGCCTTAACTAGCCTTAGCCCATGGTCGTAGGAGATTGAAAGTTAGGGATAGGAGCAATTAACCCCTTCCTGTCCCCCTTCATTTCCATTTTCTCGCTGTTAGGTGTCAGAAATTTGCTCAATTTGATGGTGATGCTGAGCAAATTTCTTTACCAACAATCAAATATTATTTCCTGCAATTCATCAAGTTCATCCCTGAACTTTTGTATTTTAAAATATATCTCATTGGAGGAACTTTTATTTTTCGAGGGAGCTGTTCCAGTTTAAACCACATCATATCTTAATCTCTGTACTTTGAATATTAAAGGCACTGAAGACTCGCCCCAAACGGTGTGCGGCCATCTGAAAAAGATAACTTTCTGTTGCTTGCAAGTGACGTTTTGTTCGTGTCGCTACAAAATGCAGACAGTAATGAAATGTGATACCTTGTTATCTTTAGCT
>JAIPMN010007770.1:0-40131 GCA_020650975.1 Apostichopus californicus
TACAATAGTGACGCACAAGAGGCAGTGTGGTTTTCCATTATGTTCAACAAAGAAATAATCTGTAGTCCAAGACTCGTTAAAACTCCGATTTTTACTCTCCACCTCGCGACGTTTGGATTGAGATGTTGCCATTCAAAAGCAACAATGTGTGCTTACTCAAATTGTAATGATAAGTGTTCAATATTAACACCTCCGTAACAAAACAGATTTTATAGCAGCTGCTACAGTGCTCATTACTATCACCGCTATACGGATTGCAAAATACGGGGGATTCCACCGCTCGTTCCACGCTAACACTGACAGACGTAAAGCTAAAGGGTTACTGTAGTAACGTAGTAACAGCGATGAATGATCGTCCTAAGAAGGCAGGTTAAGGTCAAACCAAAATCATAGTAAATAAAAGGGTTACGTGATCAAAGTTCACACCAATTTGCAAAAACGTTTGTGAATAGCTGATCACAAGTGAATGGTGATGATACGCACGTTGAGGAACATCATTAGTGCCGATAAATTCTAAGCAGCTATAGCTCGTCTTTTGTGATGATGTAAAATAGATTGATTTTTTTTCTTTTTCTTGAGACATCTCGCGGGCCGCAAAAAATATCACTGGCGGGCCGCATGTGGCCCGCGGGCCGTAGGTTGCCCACCTCAGGCAGGGTGGGTTACCTTTTTGAATGAATGGGCCAGATATAAGGGGTGAAAATTGACTGGGCCGCACCTAACCAACGACCTGCTGTTGATTTCAAACCTAGGTCCATATGTTGCCATAGGTGCCCACCCCTGACTTACAGGCTTCAAGACCAGGCTGCCGAGTTGCCGTCATCTTCAGGGTAGCCGTCATTTACAATTAAAGTATACAAGCTATTTGCGCGTTCCATTTCATGTTAACGCGCCATGGCCACAGTGATAGGAGCATAGTTAAAAAAGATAATTTGTCATTTATTATGCTCGTACACATCTTTTAACAAATGATTAGATCCGGGCACTTCGAAAATGGCATGTATTCCATAATTATTCAAAAAGACTTTTGCGTAAATGTGCTCGACAGTTTGACCAAACCTACGGAGTATAATATAGTATCGTATTCAAGGAAAGATTACAATTGAGAAAAATTAGAAATGCTCGTTTATATATTCTCTTCAAATGAAAGTTAATCATAGAGTAATACAAGAATTCGCTTGCATAATCAAAACGTCTCCGAGGCACATTGTTTTAGTATTAATGTAAATTGGAAAACTAAGTTACTATCGGACTTCATAGAAGCAGTTGGAAGCCCCGCGAGTTAATAACGATGGCGCTATCCTTAAATCTATAAAAAAAAAGTGACATCTTTAACATTTTATCGTGAGTCCCCGATATTATGGTATACATCATGGATAGACGTTTTCAATTGACATGTCACACTCATCATATTATAGCTGACGGATTGTGGTATCGATCACAACAATTGTTAATTCCCGATCATTTTAAGGAAAGTCTTTGAGCTATTCCGAGAAGAGGAGCAATATGAACAGAGCGAATCTGTCTTTTCCATATTTACGTCAGGCCCTCTTACTTTTACACATTCTCTAACATAGGCTCTTTAGTGGATACGCAGTTTCATAACAGTTTTGTTTTATTTTGATTTTCCATATTTTACTAAGAATTTTACTGAATGTACTCTAAGTTGTTTTCAATTTAGTTGGTTTCACACCATCTCTACTTGAGTTATGCCATTTGTCATTATTATATCCGAACAAATCGCTTCTTAATGTCCGTGTATTCTGTTATACATTCTATTGATATTATAGGGGCCGAGGGTTTCGGTAGAACGCACTATATAGGCTACGCGCGCAGGAGGGCATGTGTACTAGGTCATAATTAAGGTTATGAGTTCAAGATGAAAATATTAAGTAAGTTTCAACCGTACTGACGGAACGAGATGTCCCATTAGGTTAATTAACGTTTCGATTCGTGTGATCTCCACAATCGTGTCAGTAATGATTTGCGCTACATCAGCCCTACCACGCACTCCTATATGCATGGCGACGAGGGAGAAATATCACGAACGTTTCTTGTCATTTCGATTTCAGAATAATATGGGACTCGTTAAAAAAGCTGTTCGTCTGCTGTGTTACAGTCGGACGTAAACAGGATTACAAAGATGGGATGGGGTGGATGGTGGATTCCAATCTTGCACGACTGGTTTTGACGTAGAGTCATGAATCTTTTCTTCCCAAATTTAATGAAGAAAGAGTGTGGCTGTGTGGTCGTTCAATGAAACACCCATGTAAGGGGTTGGTGTGTAGACGTGAGTTAAGAAGTAACACGGTGCATTTTGATGCATATTTAGACTATAAATTAGGTCTATCAGTAGGTTTGAATGCAAGGTTGTGCTAATAAATAATCTTCAATGTGAAACATCCCTGCCAGAACGTTGAAAATGGAGGTGGGAGAGGGCCATGGCCCCGGCCACCCCTATGACAGCCCCACCATACCATCTCCGTAACCAACACCGGCCCCTTCCCCGACCACTATTTTCGGACGCCACTACTGTGTTAACCGTTTACCGGTAAAGCACACTGCTGCACACTTGGCCTATATTTTGAGTTTAATCAAACCGCCTTCTGTTGCCCGACCCTGTCCCTGCGTTTCTGAAGCCTGTAGAGCGCACAATTACACCATTCATATCAGCTGATGAACACGCGCTTATCAGCAATTCATCCTATCAAATTCGCAAAACTAGCTATAAATAACCATACCATTCTGGTCAGTGTAATTCACACAACAAGTTGCGTTAAGTATCTTTTCAGCTACTATCGTTCGTTCTAAAATATATATGTTTGTAATTGCTGCTGTAAAAATTAACAGTTGCTTTTCCGTGTTGTGATATTGTTAAGAGTTCTTTCATTTACTCAACCTGGTTCATTGATAAATTGTTGGATTTGACGAATTTTCAACAGTAGTGCTTACTGCGTTAGTGTTGGTCCTGTCGTCTGTCCGATAAAGGATTAAAGCACTATTGTGTTTCACCAGGTGAGTATCGTGTGGTGGCTTGTGCCGTACGTATTACAAGCACGATTTATACTATGCTAGCTAGTTAATGTTACGTTAGGCCTTCAAATACAGATTAGAATATAGCTCCTCCTAGTAAGTTTGTGAGACTTTAGTTTCTCTGTGCAATGTCATTTGGAACGTGATATTTGATATAGTATTAAAAGGAGGTTTTGCTCGAGAAATGTATGAAGTTTCAGTTATACAGATTCGTTATTTCAAAATAAACTCATGTGGTCTTGTCAGGTCATGACCGTTGTTATTGAAGCAATCAGTAATTTATGTCACAATCAAAAGTTGCTGGGCCAAGAAAAAGAACAATGGAAAACTGAATACGGTTTGAACCGGCTCATTATTCTACAATTGCATTCCCCATCACCAAAAATGGCATTCCATTAGTCATTGTCTTTCTCAAATGCATATGGACAGTATTACTATAGTATCAGTGATCCATCAATCAATCAGTCAGTTTAAATTTTCCAGGTTTATCAAGTAAGTGTGAGTTATTTTGTGTTTGTGGTGCTATGAATATCAGCTACTGCTACTGATGTGTGTCATTGTTCCACATTCTTCCAGGAAAACATAACTTTTCGTGTTCTGCCTGTATATTGCTCTTCATACAAATATGTCATACTGTAAGTGCTTCATAATTTACACAGGCCGAGATGTCTTGCAATTTTTATATACAGAACGTATTTATTTTCACCAGTTTTTGGTAACTCATGCATACAGTAGCCTATGTCAAAACTAACATTCAGCTAATTTGCTGTACAGGCTCAGCGCAACACATAGGAAATTGTTGTCACTAAGAAAAAATGCTATTCAGATGTAGGTTAGTCATGATTGATGGGAGAATAATTTATCTGGGTATTGCATCGCAAAATGCGATGGCAAAATGGTCAATGTGCAGTGTAAGTTTAGAGATGTTTTTACACATGTGAACCTTGACAAACTGCATCGCCTTCAAAACTGCTACACAAAATTGATCCCTGATGATTTCATTTGATTTATTTCATTCATTTATTACCAATACAACTATAAAAATATTTATCAACTGGAGTATCAAAGACTTTAAAAATATAAAATTAAATATCAGTGCAAAGATATGAAAGTTAAAAGTTAAAGGGTTAAAGCCTTAAATTTCTAAAAATAGTCTACAACAAAAGGTACAGGTGCTTCGGTATTTGAATGAAGATTGCAGCACCGTAAATAAAATAGAATTATTTTATTCTATATTTTGGCAAGATATGAGGATTGCATGAGTTTCTGCTGAAGGAAAAGTCTTCAGCTTGTTTTAGTTAGCACTGCATATTGTAAATGTTACTGTGTGTCGTATGTTTGATGATTATGTTTGTTCAGTTTTCCAAAAGGAGAGACATCCTAAATTGAAAAAGAAAGAAAGAAAGAAAGAACATATGCTCAAACTTATAAAAAAAAATTTAAAGTTTCTTTTCAGTTGGGGAATTTGGTAGAACTTATCTTTTCTTTTCAGTAAAGTTCTTTTAGAATTACAATGTGGAAAATGTGAATTAATCAAATGTAAATGGAGTTAGTGATGTATGAAGTCAACACACCTCCACATGCTGTAAATTAAATATCTAATAACTCTAGATTTACATGATCATTGTCATGATCTATGAATTCTATTTATCCTTAAAATGTCTAGACATCTTGTTAAATTTGGACAATATGCTCTTTGCATTTTGTATTCATGATAATTACTGCACATTTAGGAAAATATCCCAAAACATTTCCCCCAATACAAGATTTAGTGATATTATTAATTTCAATGCTCTTTATTTGCTAGTTTAGTTTTCTGCTGGTTTGTGTTTTACTGAGAAGTTGAAGCTACAGTAATGATTTGTGGTACAATGTATTCTCAGTTTTTGATAAACTTGTGTTTCTGGTTTTACAGAGATTCTCAAATGTGTTTATGATCACTATTTACAGTTATATGATTAAACTTTGCATTTATAAAGAAGAAAAAACAACAACAAGGAAAGAAAAACAGAACAGTGTTCGTTGAGCAATACCTAGTATTATTTGTACAGTAAAGTCGCAGGAACATATTGATAATATTAAAAGAGCTTCTTGAAAGAATTAATGGAGAAAAGGCTTCATTTTGCATGATCCTTCATAAATTATGACAATGTATGGCATATTATGATCATGTACTGGTCCACCTTACTTCTTCTTTGAAAATTACAGCAATTTGACACAAGCTTCTCTGTATTTGATACTACTGCCCTCTTTTCTATTTTTACCAAGAGCAAGGGTTCCTTAAAACATTCTGGCTTCTCTGTAATTATTTTCATTCTGATTACTTCAATTATAACTTTCAAATTTGTGTCTTTAATATAACGTAATGACTGTTTAAAAAAGACTATCACAAGCATGTCTTAAAAATTAAATAATGATGTCCAAAGCTTTGGGGGAGGGGGTGGGGTCACTTAGTGCAAAAGACTAACCTGGCAGGAAGGTAGGGCTGGGGATGGGAGAGTATGTGGAATGTAGCAAGTTTGTTCAGAAGAAAAAGAAATAATCAAAGAGGAAATAGTGATAAAGAGGGATAATTTGTGGTGAGTGAGAAGACATAATCCAACATCATAACTTTACACTGCTTGCTTTTTCGAGGCCTCATTGTCCGATAGAGAACAACTAGAGTTAATCAATGAAGAATCACTCCTACGTCTGTGACGTCACTCTACTACTGGAGGGCTAAAGTGTGCATGTTATAGAATACGAATGCGGCTCCCGATCAGTATATATTTTTGATGAGAAGAAAACGCATGCCGTCAGCATCTTAAATGGAAGAGAGTTTTAACATTTCCAGAATTTGACGGGATTTGGCCTTGAAATGCTGCGGGGCACAAGAAGTATGTAGTGAACTATGGAAATCATGTAAATTTTTATGTACCTTGAACAAACTTGTACTATTTCGTTTATCTCCTTTTTTCTCCCCTCCCCATTCAAAGTTAAGCTTGTTACCACTAGTCCTACTTGATACATACATGTAGTTATCCGATAATTTTGCGTTCTAGAAAGTAATAACATATTAAGTAACCATTTCCTTCAGATGCTTACAGTACAGAGATCCTTTCCCACTCTCTTCATAATATAGCCTTTCATTGCTGTATTCATTTATACTGTAAAGTACTTGCTATGGACCACATTACTTTACTGTGGATGCTGAATAATGCATGCTACACATAAAAATATATAAAACAAATCACTGAGATAGATCCCATCCTTCAGTTCATATTAATGCTGTCTTTGTAGCCTAGCTCTGTCATATCACATCAAGTTCCAAGCTTTCCAAGTTTTAATTTCATATTAATATGTACCATATCTAGGATCCAAGCAATCAGCCAAGCAATCTCAGCCGTTGGTCGCTAACAGTTGCTCTACAGTAATGTGTATACTGTATACTCCCGGTCTACTTAATCACAGTATTTGTAATTCCTGTATTATATCGATGAATATTCAGCTTTCTTTGACCCCAAGCTGACCCAAATATCCACACCCTCACTCACTGGAAAATATCTATAGACAATGGTCTTCATTGTGAATCATATATATATACTGTATGCGAATCAAGTATGCTCTGTTGACATTCAAGAAATGCACTTTCTATCAGATATATCCTTACAGTTAAGACTAACTGTGATAATAAGAGCTGACAACCGTGCTGTGTATCTATGAAATGATCTTAAAGTCAATTTTAAACTACGAAAGGAGAAAAAATAAAAATAAAAAGAGGACCAATCTCTGAAAATCAAGCCCATTGTGGCAGACTCGGGGTAGATGGAAAGAAAGATACACATTTATGCAATTTGTTATGCTGCTCTATGGAATGCAGACTGCATTTGACTTGTTCAACAAATAAGCAATAAAACCAACCATTAAATGTTGTTGTAAAATAAGGTCACATTAAAGCCCATTACTCATTCATTTCTTTCATTGTCTACTATAAATGTGGGTTAATATTTTGTTACAGTACATTTCCGTCTTTGTCATGTTTCCATGGCTCAAGGGATGAAACAATTTCACTGTGCCCATTCAACATGTATGTATAGAAACCGCAGTATTCAGTGTTTTGCCTATCCAGATATCATAGTATTATAAGCCTTTAAAAAACCGGCTTGCCTACTTCAATGCTATTGAATGGAGAACTGTGGCATTCCTTTTCATTTCCACATGTCTTTAAAAAGCGGCAACTTGGGAAATGATCTCTCTGGACTTAATCAATGCTCAAGCAGATAGTATTTGCCAGCGTCTAATAAATTGATTGCAATTTATTTTCCGTTTTTGCTTCCAGATGAGATCCACAGGCAGTTTAGTGGGTTGACAAAGTGTGTTCATATGAAGTAAAATAGTAATACTTAAAAATCGGCTTAAAGTGGAAAAGTTAATAAAATGTTTTACAGTCGGTGGGGAAGCTTAAGGGCTGAAAGAGAGAGAGAGAGAGTCATGGCTTTGATTTATACTGTCTTAGGGGTTGACAAAGGTATATTTGAGAGATTTACAGTATAGCTACAGTAGCTGCTGCATGCATTACTACTGTACGTACTATACTGTAGATTATTTCAATTATGTGGAATGTACGAGCCCAGCATACAGTGCTTGACTGTGAATTAATACAGTCATATACTGTAGTAGCCTGGCCTACATTGATGTGTACTGTACCTACAGTAGGCAAGAACTGGGACTGTCAGCTATTTTTTAAAATATTGTTATGTCAAAATATAGTAGTTTTTCACAGATAAAAGTATAGAGGGAACACAAAGCTTGGTGCTTATATATCTATGCAAAATACTAATGTAGTTATATAAAGAAGTGAGAGTATTCTTGACAAATTCCATCCCAGCAAGATCTTCTTCAACTAAGGGCAAACTAACAAAAACAGATTAAGTACACATTAGATGTAGATAGGCAGACAACTTAACTGTACCATTATACCATTAATAGAATAAACTTGGGCAGAACAAAGGGCAGTACAGTAGTTTGAAAGCAACTTAGATGAGATAGAACTCATACTATTGTAGTGAGTGTTGAGATGTTTACTATACCTCACACCTGACATGTAGCTCGGTACTGCTCAATCAAAAGCCATCTGGACACTTTTTACTAGCACTAAGTATGATGTATACCTGGTCACCTGTCTCTTCCATGTCTACTCCCTTCCTTATTTCAACCACCCAAATGTCAGTGTCTAGAATATCATTAATTTGTTTGGGTTTTAGGTAACAATGCTGTAAGAAGTCAAGTTTTCACTCCAGAAGCATAATTTACCTAAAAATGCATTCTCTCTACAGTATATATTATCTATGTTTTGCAATTTGGTAATATGTGGGATTACGTTTTATCTTGTCTCTTTCCCTTGTCCCTTCCATTTTTTACTGTTGTTTGTGAACCAGTGATGGTTGACCTGAGGTTAGACTTTCTCTGCTTCTTTTCAGCAAATTTATATTACAGCAACTACCCCCCAAAAAAGTGATCATTTCTGCATTCCTGACTTTATGTGAATTAATGTATCAATTTCACATTTTCATTAGATCTACTCTTCTACATATTTTAGTTATAAATATAACTTATATAGTGCAACATGTACTGTATACTTGCTTGCAATACACAGATCTTAAATCATAGCTACTGTTACGTATGTGTAGACAACTCCTTATTAAACATTTATCTCTGCAAAACCTTAGCGTCCATTGGGAGTTCATTCTTGCTACTAAGTTTCCAACATTTTTGTCAGTTAACTGTACCTACAGCAATTTCCTGTGGATGCGCGGTTGTTTATTCAAATAGAATCAGCGAACTATACAGACCACACTACGGTGACATTCCACAGGAAGACAACTTGCCAAGAGGCAAAGCAAAGGTATTTACTATTTCTGAGAGAAAACTGTAACTTTTTCAAGGTTTGTTTGGTCAATGTTTATCATTGTATTTGTGGCAAAAACCAGCAGAATGGAAATCAATTCAGAAATCCCATTTGAGATAAAGTGATGTTTCCTAAGATGAGGCTCGACCTACTGAATATAACTTTTAGTAGTGTGTAAAATTAGGGCAGTGCTATCCAGCAGAAATGAAATAAGTACAACATACATTCATGAAATGATTTGATTCACTTTGCTCCTCTCTTACATACTGTCTTCACTCTCTATTCACTATAGTATATTAAAACAAAAATCTACTTTCCAATTTAGCCACCTTCACAGGCTAAGAAATAATCTCTTTATATAGTCAGATCAGTTTTGGTCTATAATCTTAATAGCACATGTTGCTTATTTACTCAAATTGTTCTTTTCATATCCCCCCCCCCCCCAAAGAAAAAGAAGAAGAAAATTGTAAATTAAGCCCTCACAGGCTTTGCAAATATGCAGACTTCTTGAAATATCCATGGAAAGTTTGTGAAAGGAGCTTCTTAGCATTGATTGTGGTACTAAAAAATTACTTACTTACATTTTACTGCAATGAACACTATCCATGCATGTATACAAGGATTTTGTTCAGCAGTTAGCTTGTTGGGTCATCTTACATTTAAAGAAAAAGGAAATCTTGAAACTTTTTCATTTGCATGTGATTTTAATGGTATGCATCTAACATGTTAATTTTATGTCAGAATTGAATGAAAGTTGATAGAAAGTACTCACATAGTTTCACTATAAAATTCTCTATGATACTTTGTTGACAAAATCTAGAAGGGTATCGTAATTTATATCAGTTGAATTCTTATTTTAGTAAAATGCATATGTTTGATAAGCGTTTTTGGAATGTAATGACCAAATGACACAGGCTGCTGATGCTTAAAGCCTCGTGTTATCTTACAATTAAATTTTGTTGTATGCAACAACTTGTATGTTTATCTCACCCGATTGTGTCAATTGTATTGTTTAAGTCTGATTGTTTAAATGGAGGTAATATCCTTTATCTATACTCGCCGTTTCCTGAAGGTTCTAAGATTTTTCGATTTCACCGGGCATCTATGGCCTCAAACCGACTGCATTTTATGCTTCAACTGCACAGCGTTTAAACAAGATTTTATGGCAGCAGGAGCTGTTGTGATTAATGGCTGGGAATAGCACTATTGCTTTTACATGAAGTGCAAGCTGTCACCAGACATGTTCGTATAAACACAGACACTGGTTGACATCAATTGCTCAGTTTGATCAGAGATTTGTGGGTAGTCTAGTGGATAAGAAGTCGAAAAATGAATCACCAAAATCCTGCATGTACTGTTTAAATCACATGAATATGTCAAATTCACATAAATTCAGGGATGATGAATGTTTGGTTTTACATTTACATTTTCAGCTGTATTGATGGGAGGGGACGAAGGGAGGGCGGGAAAAGGGAGGGAGGGAAAAGGGAGGGAGGGGAGGGAGGGAGATCTATAATAAGTTTCCCTTGTGCCTAGAGCTAGTTTCATTGAGTGAAAATTAATGTATGAAGGATTTTTCTATTTCATCCTTAGGGATGGCTTCTGTAATTTGTCATTTTTGATAAAAGTTTTGAATGTAGGACATGTTTTTAAATCTACCTTTGACCTTTGATAGCAGATCATTGTTGTGTCAGTTTGGAAATTAATAAATTATAAGGGCTGTAGCAACAAATCTCATTTAGCCACAAAAAATGAAATCTGAAGTATTTTCCCTCCTGACCACTATGTATGCAAGTTTTTATACTGTGATGCAGATTGCAGGAAATTTTATTTTAATTCCATATTGTATTATACTGTAATTATTGTTACAGTATTGCCTCATTAATTAGTCTTCACCAATCTACCCAAATTTGGTTAAAAGTAAAACCTAATAGTCACTCATTTATTCAAAGTTGTAAAATTATTTTGCTGTTACCCTGAGAGACCTCACTGCAGGCCTTGACAATACACTTGCCAAGTCGCCATTGGGGAGAAGAATTTTGACTGTGGCGACTGAAAAATACAGTATGTGTTTGTTATTTTGCTGAACGAATCAATAGCTGGTCAAACCTCAGTTACGCAGTACATACACAATCATAACAAGACTGACATACTTAAATAATTTCTTCAGAAAATAGTGTCTATATCATTGTAAATGTAACATAAAGAATGAAAGCAATGGACAACACAGAACAGTACATGATGAATGACTAACAAGTGAACATACAATATGTATGCTCTATCTATTTATGCTCTATCTGTTGTTTAGTATGTGAAGTTACTGTACATAGAAAAAACATAATGGTCATAACCCAAGAGCTCACTGCTTCAGTTGTATTCTAAGTCGGGTATTAGAAACATAACTTTAGCATTTTGGGGGTAAAAACGTATACTTTTAAAAATTACCACATTGAAATTTTTTGAGGGAAATAATTGTTTGTGTCATTATCTCTCTTGTAATTCAAGTTTTGGAATGTGGACAAAGTTTTGGTTTCCGAAGGATTTATCAAATATTTTCTTAGAGTAAGGATATTAAAGAGTGCTGAATAAGGGGCTATTAACAGTACTTAGATGATTTTTGCATCTGATGAACTTGTAACAAGTTCAGTTTGTATTTTAAAGCTGTTCTTGTCAAGTGCTAACCAATCTCTATAGTAGAAAAGTGTGTGAAATAGTTTGTTCTTCACACTTGCTACAGTATGTATATACAGGAATTTTCCCTTTGTTGGTGGGTATTATTAATGTACTATCCTTTATACTGTGCTTCTGTTTGAAAAAAAAACCCATAAAAAATACAAGTTGAAATCCAATACTGTGCCATTTATAACTGGGAGCTGCTTGAGCATGAGGATTTTGTAATAGAACAGACTGCAGTCAATAGTGATGACACTCATTTGTCTGTGGCCAAATAAAAAGTTTTTGTTTTAATCATTGATCTCAGGTTATGTATGACCTATATAGGCTAGTACTATGAGCAATTAATGAAGCCAAACCTAGTACCATTTCAGCCATGGCAGAGCTAGGTCACGGCTTCACTGATGCTCATTTACGTAGCGTCTCTGACAAACTTTCAGGAGTTACCATGTTAATGAATCTGTTTTATGTTTTTACTTTGTGTGCCTCCTTCTGTTGGTAGCTGCATCTTAAATTGAGCCTTGCCAAGGTGCATAACATAGTGTCATACTTATGCTTAAATATAAATGTTAGCCTGTTATATGTTAGATGGCGTGAATGTTTATTAGCCTGCATGCTTTAAGTCAGAGGGTACAGTGAAGGGTTCATATATCCATGGCGAGTGAATTTTACATATCGGCAAGTAGAATTTTATAGATGCTCCTTCCCAAGTGGTGAGTTTGTTTATCGTAGCCTAGTCTCGCTGATGAAACATTTTAATTGTTATATTTTGCCCTCCCACTTTCAAGTATGAGCATAATTTGGATGGTCAGAACCTTGAAGAGAATACTTTCGAAAAAAAAAAAAAATTAAACAATGATGTTTTTTATCATGCTAGGATTTAGTGTAAAGGTACTGATGATGTTTCAATTTGGAACTTCCCTGGAAGTTGTTGAATTGGTTTACCTTGAAGCATTCCCTTGAAGGCAACTACACACACCCTCAGAATAGTTACTGTTTGTCATGTTCACGTTTGACAACGTATCTATAATACTATATACTAAATATTGACTTAATCATTTTAATGGATAAGTCCATCTATGAGAACATTACCACTCTTGTAATTTTATCATGTGTTGCAATACATACAATACAATACAATACAAAGTACTATGGATGGGAACAAACCAGACATGTCAGTGCTGTATATATAATCCTACAGAAATAGTCAATGAGATATATTCAAGAATTTGAAGTAAATTTTGACACTTCAATTTTTTTCTATAAAAGATGTGCACAGTACTTCAGTATTATTAAAGATCTCCTGACACATGTAATATCAAGATACTTTTACAATCCTCTCATAATTGTCATTCCAGTGAAGGCATCGATCATAAAGTTATGATCTGGATTAGCATTATTGAATCTATATACGCTTTAGAATAAGAATAATATTCATGATTTCTATATTTTCCATATTTTTTTTGAAATTTTTACTTGGAAAATGTGATGTAAATTACACCCCCGGAATTTATTTTGACAGGTATTATGCAGTGAAATAAGACATA
The DNA here is from genome assembly GCA_020650975.1 of Apostichopus californicus. Classification (NCBI taxonomy): domain Eukaryota; kingdom Metazoa; phylum Echinodermata; class Holothuroidea; order Aspidochirotida; family Stichopodidae; genus Apostichopus; species Apostichopus californicus. The sequence goes on from JAIPMN010007770.1 coordinate 13,141, forward strand.
AATCTTGAACTTTGGTGGGGAACACTTCTAAAGGTTTATGTCCATATTATTTTTTGTTGGTTTACTGTTGGAATATTTGACATGTACCCTTGCTTAAAAAAGTCATTGTTTTCCTGTGGTATTTTTGACACTGTATTAAAAAAAATATTAATTCTTTAACAGAAGTATACTGGTTACCCTATTCGTTAATAATAATTCCAACTGATAGATATTGTGAGTTGATGGATAATTAAAGGACTACAGAGAAGTATGCTTTGTAGTATCGTGCAAATACTGTATCTCCCTGCACAGTAGCTACTATTGACTGCCTACCTCAATCAAAACATTGCAATGACAATTAATCCTTGTCATTTTAATATCGTAATGCCCGGCAGCTATATAACGGTAAAAAAAAAAAAAAAAAAAATCAGATCAGATCAGGCTGAGATAGTATCGCGTGAAATAAACCCATATAAACCCACAAGTGGAGAGGTGTTTTCTGGTGATCAGTAGTGTGAAATGCTTGTGCACGCTTCAAGCATTGGGGCAATCATATGCATGGATGTGTGTGCATACATATATATACATGTACAAGCCATCAAAATGAAAACTCCGTAAGCATGATGAGGATTGCAATATTACTCACATAGCTCGAGAGGCCGCCGCGTTATTGTCGCTGCTCCGGCATTTCTCACGGTCTGCTAGGATGTATATTCCAGATTTCCACTGGTAAGTGATATTTTGTTTTCTTGCGCTCTTTTGAACAGATCAGGAGATCAGATTTTTGTCTGGTTTTTTTTTGTTCACCGAGTAAAATAGATGAACTTTTTCCCCCGAATCGCCTTATAGGTTCACTAATCACAGCTCGGCAGTCTTCATGCGATGGGATGATGAAATTTCAATGTTTGATTTGTGCTGTATACTGTGAAATTGGATTGTGTAAGCAACATTTCCATGTTAGCTGTGAGGATTCAAGTCTTTATTTGTATGTGTGCAATGAATTTTAAGTAGTTTCCACTGTAATGCACCTGTGTTACATGTTAGTTTTATATATTAATGTAGATCTACACATTTCTTGATTGTTTGTTCCTAGATGAGGTATAACTTAAATAAGAAGTCAAATTTTTCACAATTTTAGCATACTTATCTCAATTTTTTTCTTACTCTGTATATCAGTTTAATACACATATCTTTGTAATTATTATTACCCATTGTTAAAATGTAGCAATCATAAGTAGGACACATGTGTTTGAACAGAAAAGATATATACTTCATAGTGGATTTCCAACTAAAGTTACTGTACCCTGATGATCCCTGATCATAGAATTGCAATATGTTTTCAAATGCAGATGTGAACCTAGTTTGTTGTGCGTGTGTTTATTAGGAACCTAAAAAAAAATTAGTAATGTGTCACACGATTCAACCCTTATTGCATAGAATGACCCACACACAGACCTATAATGTCAGGTATTATTTTGTCATCTTCTGCAAAGAAATTATTAGGGATCCTCAAATTTATTCTAAATTAGTCAAAACTTGTCACTGTTTTCTTTTTCATTTTTTTTTAAAAAAGGAAAAGAAATGATAAAAAGCAAGTTAAGCATATAAGATGATTTGAAAAAATACAGTTGAAGTGATTTCCTTCCCCAGATTGTACAAATACTGTATCTTTATTATCTACGTAGAACCTTTCACAACACAATATTTGTCATAATATCGGGGAACAACACAATCTGAAGTGAATGTTTTGGAGACTATAATCAAGCCAAGTTGTTGCTGTACGTACATACAGTACCCACACTTCACTTTTCGACTTTTCGTGATATAAAAGAGTTGATGTGAAGCATAGTACAATTTGACATTAAGGCCTTCCAAAGTTTAAAACATATTGCAATCATGCTGTAAATTTGTCAGATTTAATCTCTCTTAAATTCTCTGCGATATTAGAAATTCTGGTTTAATTTACGGTACCATACCGTGCAGCACGACGGTGAATCCTGTTCGCTCGCTCTATGTGTAAGATCAATCCTCATTATCAGGTTTCCTGTAGTGTTTATAGGTTTGCAGCCTATGATAAAACTTGTAATTCATTGCATGTTTACAACATGTAACTTGAAAGTTCATGTAGTGGTTGGTATTGAAGATAACAAATTGACCAAGTACTTCTTATCTGATGACATAGTTGACAGTCTCTAATTATATTGTTGACATTGAAAGGACAACAATGAAGTGAGTTCCATTAGATTTGTTCAAACAGGGGGAGCCTATCTATTGGAGATTGCTATTTAAGTGTTAATCATTGTGCTAGCACTATACTAGTTTGTGTGTTATCTTGTGTACTATAAATGGTTAGCAGACCTTGATGTACAGGGTTAGTTAACACAAAGAGTGACAATGAGATGACAGGGGGCTTTTAATAAACCATCCTATTGTGTGAAATCACATGGCTATTGAAAGATAGGAAAGAATAGGCGGCATTGTTCAATACAAGATTACCATTGCATGTGGTTGTGTAATGTGTAACATACTTGAAGTACATCATATTCATGTTTGGTCAATTTCAAGTCCAAGCAATTATTATTAGTGATGGTTATGAAAGGTCTGTATGTCCAGTCTGATATGATGTATAATGTCCTACATATTTAGATGGATTTCTCAAGAAGGGAGATGTTACCAAATGTTTTAATTGGCATGTGGGTTATTCATAATGAGTACTAGAGGAATATCCCTTTTGTCGGAAGTATAGTAAAGGTCATTTAAGGTCAGCAGAAGTCAACATGTTAAATTTGAAAGCTTGATGTCTGAAGAATGGTATTTTGGAGAAAGTTTTCACACATGCATCAAAAATTGGTCATATGATGTACAATAAGTGTACACTTTCTGGAAAGTTCAATGGTCATTTGAGGTCAAGAAAGGTGAAAATATGACAATTTCCTTCTCCTTTCAGTAAAATGATTTTCGTGACCTGTTCCCAACATCTCTCCATTATAATCTTGTTTGCCCTGTCCGCAATCCTCCCCATCCTTCTTCTACCCTTCTACTCTCTGACCACTTTTCTCCCTTCTAAGCATATTTACACTCCCTGATCATTTAAGTCAAATTAACCTATCCAACTACTTAGATTTTCCCCTGTTTTTAGAGGGGTCATTCACCGAATTGAATGAACTTACTTTACTCCGGTATTGTGACCTACATTCAGACCAAAATCCTTGCCTACGAACTAAAATAAAAGTAATAATATCGTAAGTCAATGAAGTGCTTCAAATCCCTGGCTCACTTTTCAGCATAAGACTTTATGTTAGGTTTGTTGCTTTCAAAAAGATTTGAAAAATTGTTCCCCGGTCTTCAGAAATGAAGACACTTGACATGGTGAAATTGGAGAAGAATAGAAGAGATGTAACTTTAAAAAGAAACAAAAAAAAAACACAGCGAATATTTATGTTTTGTTTCACTTCAGACCTGTTCACACCATTCAGTTGCACTTTAAGCTATATGGCCTGGAAATTAGAAGTGAAGTACAAAATTAGCCAAACTTTTATAGAGATATGATACAGTAGACCATTAAAATCAACAACAAAAGTGTACAAATCTTACGTCAGATCCCCCATCTCCCTCTCTACCTTTCAGGTTTTATTCCCAGCCTCAGATACTACCCATTGTTCCAAACAACTGTAGTAGCCAAATGGCAAAACCCCCGGTAATATTTTACAGTGCTCTCTCTCTGAAAGTTTACCCATCACTCTTTGTACTCTGGTACTCTTGTACTGCTTCATGAGAGTTTTGGTTATCTGACCAAGATGTCTCAGGTAAAGTTGAGGACTTGTTTGAGGCCCCCTCACATGACTTTACAACTTAACCCCTGGTCAATGGTAACTTGTCACATTCACAAACCAAAATGTGCATAATTCAAACAATCCCTCTTGGGGCTCCCCTGGAGGACTTCCCATAGGGTGCAGCCACAAACTGGCCCATGCTACTATATTTACAAGTTACCTCTCAGGTTCCCATTTATATACCTGGCTGAAGAGAGGCATTGGAGATAAAGTGCCCTGCCCAAGGACACAATGTCTGGCCAGGACTCAAAACCTGCAAACTTAAGATCACAAGTCCACTGCCTTAACCACTTGACCCAACTCTCCCAGTTAAAACAGTGTTTTCCTTATCCTTATCCTATTGAGGGTTATTCAAATAAAGTTGCACTTGATCAAACTGTAGAATAGTTATCAGTGCTCATGACTAATTGATCACCAAAGAACAAAAGGCCTAATTAGCAGATCCTTAAACGATGGCATTTGGTCGAACAAAAAACATTTTGTCACCCAGATACTTTTTTCATATGAAGTAATTCTACAACATGTTATGTGAAAATGAAAAAAATGTGAATATGAATATGAAATTGTCAATTTACATTTTATTTTTATATATTTTATTATTTCAAACAAAACTTGACCATTCAAGCTCATAAAATGCATTGTGTTGATATATATTGAAAATCCCAATCCCAGCTATAAACTGTGAATGTGAATATTTACCAAAATCAACAAATATCACAAATTTGTCAAATTAAGCTCTTGCCGTGCACAACTTTGAAGATTCCTGAACTTACTTCAGCCCGGACTTCCTGTCTCTACACAACAACTGCACTCTCACCAACTATTACCATTAAAGATTGGATGACAACACTTTTATTTGGGGCATTTTTTGGGATCCATTTTTGCCTTTGGTTTTTCCTGTTTGTCATGTCTACAGTAGTGTATGTTTGTGTGCTGGTACCAGTTGTGCGATATTGCTTCTGAAGTTCTCCCCTCAGATGGTAAATATTTTGGTAAACATTTACTAAAATCAACAGATATTAAGAATCTGTCAAATTTAAGAAAATTAATACTATTTTGGCAAAGCATTCTAAAATCAACAAATATTACAAATCTGTCAAAAACTGAGTGCTTGCAACTCAAATACTATATTTGAAGTTTCCTGAAATAGCTTTTGTAAGTTTGCATTATTTAAATGTCAGTCATTTGTCTAGCTCCTAAGAAACGACATCAGGATCACATACAGAACTCTGCATTTCGCCGTTGGCATCTCGTTTCTTACATAAAGGATAACATATCAAAATGTGGTGTTTTGTTCGAGCTGGTGGTATTGAAATGATACATGTTTAAACAAGCACTATTTAATGAGATAAGTTTATAACAGCTGGAAAATGTAATGTTGTGACTACTTACAGCAAATCATTGACAATCACATATGTGTAACATGTTTACATCGCATGCCCCACGGCACCAGATGATAATCATCCATAGTTCGTTGCCTATTAATTGAATTTTAGTGATTGGATAATTCAAATTGTGCTTATCAAAGTTGAAGTTATACACCTGCAAATAAGTTACGACAGGCCTCAACAGGCGCCAAATTCTTTTGATTTGGTCATTCAATTGTTGAATGTATGACAGGTTCACTCCAAGAATATTTGGGGGGGGGGGGGGTGGGGAGAGAACAGTTAGTCTCCGAGATTTAATTTTTTTCCCACCATGCATGTATCGTAAAACTGTGTAATTGTGAATCTAGTCAAGTGATCTTTTGTATCTACTGCAGACTGTGTTATGAAGGTAATTTCAGAATTGAGTAGTACTACAGGAGTACAGGGTCTCCAACAAAACTCAGAGGAAGTCACATGACTATGGACGAGGGATTCACAGAACAGCCCCTATATGACATTTCTTGTAATGAAGATATTGCTACCACTTATTGGACAATAGTTAATGTTACCTCAATGNTAGCCCCCCCCCCCCGCCAAAAAAAAAACAAAAAAAAAACAATGATCTAGTTTTCACACAGTTGAAGTATTAGCCCTACATTGCTCAGGATATTTGAAACAATCACTTTAAGTTCTTAAAAGTATTCTCCATGTTATTCCCAGACATGGAGAGATGCTAAATTTGACAAATTAAATTAACTATTTCAATGATGAGACCTGCATTGAGGGTTGCAAACTCTTCGCTTTGATCTCGAAGTTTGAGCATACTGTACATGTATGTAAGTTGAATTAGATCTTCTGGCATGTTTTGAAGCAATACTGATGATGTTTAAAGCTTCGCTTTTATACATGTTGCTGTCTTAAAAACCTTACAGGGTTCCCAATACAGATTTAAGTTGGGGGAAGGGGAGCTGGGGGAAGGGGGAGGTGGGGAGGGGGAGGGGGGAGCTGGGAGAAGGGGAACTGGGGGGCAGGAACTGGTGGAAGGGTGGGGGGATGTTGGGGGAAGGGATGGGGCACTGATCAGACCAATGTTTTCAGTGGTGGCAAAATCTGTGAAACTCATCATTGTAAATATGACTGGATGGTGCAATATCATATGAATTCACATAAAGATTGGCAATTTTGATGAAGACAATTTTTGTTGATAATAATATGTGGAATATGTTACTGCTATGATATGTTTATATCTCCTTTCCCCCTACTACCACACTTCCCATGATTGTAATTAAATTTCCGGTGTAAACGTCATAAATATCTAGACTATACCACATAAATAGCTTGAAGACATGTAGAGAAAAAAATTATCGATGTGGGAACTAGAAATTGCTGCAATACATTAAAATTATTTTTATGCATTTTATAGTCGTTGTGTACACTCCTTTAAACCCGGCAACGATCCATTAGGTTGGAAATGACAGCCCCTTACAAGTGTAGTCAGTCTGACTGCCCTGGGGACACATTGCCCGATCATTGTCAGTGGAGCAGCTGCTGGTTATCGCAGATCTCTGGTATGCAGTGTATGAGGAGTGCACTTTAGTACTCGAGATGTAAATGCGCAGGGGTAGGTTCCCCTGGAATCATTTGGAAATGAAAGGAAAAATTTGTATTACTGCTGATCAAAGGCTTTCGGTTTATTTCGGTGCTTGCAACTGTAGTATTGTAGAATGTTTCATGATTAAATACATGTATGGTACATTCCGTCTTGCCATTATTATTGAAGAACCAATTGTTGAGTAAAATTGTATTCCAAAAGAGGAATTAAGACTACTCATTTTGAGTTGAAAATTATCCCTGTTGTTGGAATTGTAAACTGGCTCAGTCTGTCAAGACATTTACTGAGAACATTCAGTCTGAAATACAAGATACTGTAGTTTCTGGTAAATTTTTAATATGTAGTATAAAGTATTGCTTTTGCATGTAGATTGTGGATATTATATTTTTGAAGTAATTGCAGGATTAAATACAACCTCATATGTCAAATGGTACATTCTGAGACTACTGTATATTAGTCAATAATTAGGTTTGTGGGGGAGGGGGGGGGGAAGGGTTGTATACCCCACAACTCCCCTGTATCCCTGTCTGTGCATTTCAATGTGATATATATTTTTCTCAGTTGGTATTATTGTCATTAACATGTGACATAAGTAAGTATTAAAGTAGTTTAATATAGAAAAGAAAAGATACCCAACATAGATACTGTAGTTAAAGCAATTTATCATTTATTGGGTGCCATTTGTTTCTTCATTTACTTTTATAACTACTCAACCAAATTTTCCAATCAGCTTTGCTTTGATAACATTAATAAGCAAGTATACCAAATAGTTCAATTTTAATTGCAACAAAGACAAAATAATTAATGTTTTCCTGATTAGTATGAATCAGCTAACTAATGTAAAATGAAAAATTTCCAACTTTTCTGCTAATGAAATATCAATTTCTTGATTCTCTAGCTACTATCATTAACAAATGACAAATCTACAAATGGTTAGAAGAAAACTGAGAGCATTGTGGGATAAATGGGCAAATTGCAATATTCAAAGACCTACCAACAGAAAATAGCACCATCCCACTGGGAACGAACAATTGTTGCTATGGAGATCCATTCTCAAATGCGGTTAATTGCCAGAATATTGTATATTTTAACAAAAGCTGTACATATTATTGAGTTATCCATATTTATTTGGTATTCATTAAGTCTACATTTTTATGTAGAAGCTTTAATAAATACCAGCAATTTCTACTGTAATAAGACAGCTAAATTATGGTTATTAATATTACATGAAGTCAAATATGTACTGTACTTTCCTCAGCCCTAACAAAGAATAAAAAGAAAGAACAAATTGGAAGATGTAATTGCTTGCAGTCAGTATTGAATGTATATTTACAGTGGTGGATCTGTTGCAACACACAATTACATACAGTATATATATGCAGTAAGTACAGTACAGTAGGTTTGCATATTCCCAGGACTGCAATTTTTTTCTTTAAACTCTCTAATTTAAATGTCTGATGGCCATGGGTTTTTCGTTAATACCGGTTGGGCAGTTGAATGAGATACCTACACACAATAGTATCCGGCTCAAACTGATACCTATGTCCATATCAATATCTACATTAATTATATATAGCTCAGTTATTACAATTCATATCTTAATATTTCTCTGTGTATATTTATTTTAATTTTATTATGTCCAGAGTACACATTGATCAGCTATATAATATATCAATATCTATCAAGATCTTAAGTAAATCACATGTTGAAAAGAAGGGTAAATGTGTGCCTTATCCATATTTTATTTAGAACAGGAAATTTTGTGATCTCCCAGTCCCTTTTGCAACTGTGAACTTCATACGCCCTATCCTATCAAATAGGCTCATGTTCTAATTAACGTGTCTTGTTTGGTTGCACATTTTGCATTTTATTCCTTTTGTCCTTTCACAATTGATAAAGCTATCACATAGATTCAGACCACTCTTTTACTTTCTCCTGGTCTTTACAGTGTGGCTTTAATTAGCTGACAATCACTAACAACACAATAGGGTCTGTCCATCCTGTTTTATCTGGTCTTGGGGATAGGGTCCAAGTTCAGCTGGTGAGAATCACTACTTTAGCTTTTTCCCACTGGTGCTTCTTTTGTTGACTGTTTCGTGTGGTCAGGGATTTATCTTAAGCTTTGTTTGCTGAAGAGTATAAATAGATGCAGGGAAGCTTACTCCACACAGTTACTCCAGCTTCCTCATCGTGATATACTTACTTCATATTTTGCTCTTATACAGTACTGTACTTTGCTACTTTGCATTTTATTTCATTACACAGTATGTACAGTACTTGTTCATCTATATCAGAATACATTATACCAGTGTTGGAACTCTCTATAATAATAATATTTCAGGAAATCTTACTCTACTTGGGTTGTGTTTATTCATGCTTCCTCTGTTATAAAGCAAAACCAAGAGGTCGCAAACATGCCTGTTACAAATAAAATCTTGGATAAAAGGCACTCGTTTAATCCCATCGATATATATATGCTTTATGTGTATAACTCTCGATCGACTGAATACTGCAGCTGTACACACCCATATTCGTGGTACGATGACTTATATCTTCTTGCCCTCTTTTTTTTTTTTTTTTGCCAAACGTGGCAAAGCCGGCCCTAATTTCGCATTTCATTTTCAGGTTGCCGAATTGTATTGCTCAGAGTGCCATTATCAGGCTGTTGTATGTACAGTATTTCATAATGAAGTATTCTTGAATATGAGCACTTCAATGCCATGTACATCGTTATATTTTTGCTCGAGAGAAAAAATATGGCTGCAATTTGTAGGGTTTTTAGGAGCTTTATGAAAAGCCTTCTTTAGGGCAGCATCAGAATGCAATCAAGGTTGAGTTAACATATCTTTGATGTCTAAGGCACTCAACTTCTAAAGTGTTAGCTGGACTGATTTTACAGGAAACTGTATTCCATTAGTAGGTGAAATTGTGATAACTCTGAAGTGAAAAATTTTAATGGACTTTTGTGACATATGTATCCTTCAGATTATGACAGAAAGATGGAAAAGTGTGGAGGTGTTAATCACTACAGTTTGTATCTCACTTGTTGCGTCCTCCAGTGGTTACACGGTGTGAGTTTCTGTATAGGTATAGTGTAGATACATCTAATTAGAGAAGAAAGCTGCGATTCGACTAGATTAAACGATTTGAAAGCTGCATGTATATGAAAGATGATAAATGTATGCATGCTAGCAATCACACATGTGGTCTCTAGTGACAGTGCTAGATTGTTTTCTATTCTTATGTACCTGCATGCAGTTTATTCGTTGAATATAAAGGTCTCTTATAATACTCCAACTTGACATGCCAAAACTGTTATCTGTGCAGGCTAGGTTAGCTGTACATGTAATTCAAGATAATTCTAAAGATGGATAGCTTAGTTGTGTTGCACACATACATACTGTGTCATTTCAGTAGAGGAGGGAGAAGGGGGGGGGGAGAAGGCGGGGAAGGGGAGGGGGAGAACTGCTTTCAGAACAACTTTCAAACGTGGCTGCAGAGACAGTATATTTGAAAGAATAGAATTGCTTTCAAGACTAATCATTAAAAAAAAAGTTTGACCCGGGCTGTGCTGTGCATGTCACAATAGGTAAACAATTGGGATCATGAAGCCACGTTGTCATGGCTTCCAGGGGCTGGCCATGAGGCCTTCTGATTCTTGGTGGTTTTCATCATTTCAAGAATTAATGTCAGCAGGATTTTTGAGTAAAAACATTGTTTATCTTCTTGCTTTAGGCATTTTTTGACATGAAAAATTTCATCGGGGGGGGCACTAGAGGGGCACCGAACATTTGAGGGGGCATGTGCCCCCCTCCTTGGCAATGCCACTGACTGTGTCCACCATTGACCTTCAAGATCTTCAGTTGGAATCAATTTCATTCATCTTTTTGATGCAAATATCAATATGTCTTATTTGAACTAAGTCAGGTTGCAACTTTAGGTCAAGTTTCTAAAAAAGGAGGATTTGGATGGGGGAATTGTCAAGTAGGAGAAGTTGATCTTTTCCTTCTTTATAGAACATGTTAACTTGATCAAATTGCATTATGTAGAGTGTTGTCTCTGTCATGGCCTCAAATTTAGATTGCTAAAATATCTGTAACACTGTCAAAGTACTTTTCTTACAGCTTTCTGCTTGGCAAAGTTTCTTGTGAAACACTTACAAATGATCAAATGTATTTCTAAAGTTTCCAAGGAATCATTGGGAAATTTGGCCCCCATGATGAAAGTTGTCCATTGCGACTATTTTTGGATCTAGCATTTTAAGCCAGAATAGGTCTTTTAAGATTTCTTTTCAGTTTTCAAGTTTACAGCTCATTATATAATTCATGCAGTTTAATGATGTTACAGGACTGCACATAGCCTGATGCTGAGCCAATTGGCTAAACTTCTTTGCAGTTTTCTTTATTCAGGCTGCGAGAAAAACATATCCATCAGTTTTATTACAACAACAAAACTGTGGTATACTGTATGTATCTGTCGTGAATAAAGGACTATTTGAACATTAAAGGGCATACATGTGTATTATCCCAAAATATGTTAGAAATAGGAGAGGGAGGGAGAAGGGAGGGAGGGAGGAGGGACTAGAGAATAGGAGGGCCCTCCAGCCTCTTTATATAGGACTCTCGAAATCCAATCCAATATTTAGTGTGCTTGCATAACCTTCAGTGCTAAGTTAATGTGGGTCTTATAACCATGCAATATGGATTGTTCTGTTTAATGGTTCAATGGAGGGTGCTTAAATGCAAAATGATGAGCTATATTATGCAATAATTGAAACAATTTTAAAGAATTTTGGATGGGGGAATTGTCAAGTAGGAGAAGTTGATATTTCCTTCTTTATAGAACATATTAACTTGATCAAAATGCATTTATGTAGAGAGTTGTCTCTGTCATGGCCTCAAATTTAGATTGCTAAAATATCTGTAACACTGTCAAAGTACTTTTCTTACAGCTTTCTGCTTGGCAAAGTTTCTTGTGAAACACAAGTTTACAAATGATCAGATGAATTTTCAGCTGTTTAGGGTGTACTGCATACATGATATATATTTATGTAATGTACTGTTTACTAGGAATTTTTGTGATATGTCTGCCAGTGGAGAAGGTGGTGGGATAAGCCCCCCTGATTACATCTCCTCCCCCCTCCCCCACCCCCTTTGTTTGAGTCCCTGGTGGGTTGTATTCAGAAGTGAGCTGAGTGTGAACCCTATGTCACAATTAAGTCTTCAGAGCAGGCCCCTGACCTGGCCCTCACTATATTATTTCTGGCTATATGTAGTTCGTGGAAGGGGCCAAAAGAGACCATAAGTTGTCATCTATAATCAAACGTTATTATTTTATTCACTTCCCGTCCAGAGTATCTTACTTTAAAATTAAGACATTTAATAATCTAATTCAATGATTTGGACTAGAATCTCCACAAAATTTGTTTATATGGGAAATTTTTCAGCAGTTTTCAGCATCCTTAAGCATCACTGCAGGGTAATAAACTCAACCATACTGTACAAGTGTTTCTATATTTGCATCTTTGTGAATAGTCAGACCTGCAGTGTATCCTATACTATAACTGATCTGTATACAGCATTGTAACATATACTTATATCACACTTACTGTAGTGGTATACTGCCATCAATAACATATGAACAGCTACCAAATGAAATCTATTTTGGTCTTCTTTTTCCTATTGCTTCAAGATACTGTACAATACCTTTTGTTTGCATTCAAAGTTGTAAAAATGTATTCATATCCTAACTAATCCCATCTGCCCGTGCACAAAGTGAACTTGTAAAACAAGCAAAATTTTCATATCCCTCAAATGGTGTAAGTTTTATTAAATTTCTTTGATGAATCACGTATCACTTAAAAGATGTGAAGTCATAAAATGAGGTCAAGCTAAGTTTTAAGTCACTCACAGAAAATGTGAGAACTAATTCAATTTTATTTTATTTTTCTTAGTATAGGAACAGTGCAGTATATATGGCACAGTATTCACATACAGTATGTGATACCTCACCTGTAATTATAGCATTCATATGTTAAACAGTTAGAATCATGGAAAAATGTGTCAGCAGTACTTAAATTATTTCATGTAGTTACAACTTAGAGATGCAAAGCAATATCACTGGAAACCATAAATAAAATTAGGGCCAAAGAAAAATTAACCTACTGTAAAATTATGTAAAGGTTTGATGTAAAATTTTCTTTTCTGTATCTTTATAATATTTGATTATTAAATTGGTAAGTCCCACCCCCCCCCCCCCAATGGGTACAGATGCTTTATTTGAACGTCCCCATCGCACTGGCCATTCATCTTCCAGATACACATTTTGTTAAATTTCTTTCACCCATAATATAGCTTAGATTTCTTTCTCTTTTATTTTTGAATTATGATTAAATATTATTATTTTTTTAATAATTATTATTATAATTATTAAAAAATGCTCCTCATTGTGTTTGAATTTTTTTTAAGGCTTGTAAGTTATTGCACACTTAAAGTATAGCTTGGCTACACTATTATTGTTGAAAGGTGGTATTCAGTTATTTGTAAGTGTATACACATATAAGTATATACATACATATACACATTGGAGGAATGAAAGCCTAAGATTCAATTAACTAAAGACGAGGCTGAGGGATTGACGGAAATCAATAATCTTTTGAGGAGTTTGGGAGGATTCCAGTCGCTCAGGTGTCAGGAGTGCAGGGTGCATGTCACCTTGCATCAGAATCTAATGTCTCACCATGCATGGAACTAATTCATTTAAGTAATTTTTTCTTCTTCATCTTTTTGCATGTGGTATATTCCTCTGGCAACCCATTCACTTATCTATATTCTGGTTTAGGGAGGATGAATTTTTTTTTTTCCCCGTCAAGTTTCCAAAATACCTCATTTAAATTGAGAATGCTGTAAGCTTTTTTCTTCTTCTTCTTTACACCTGAGAATTAAGAGTTCGCTTTGTCAGTCTGATGGTATGGTATTATGACAGTGTCTCTCGGGGTGCACACAGAGTTTTAGTGCGCAGATAAATCGTCAAGTGGCGCGTTGAGTCTCTGTCGAGCAGGCATGAGTAATAGCCGGTCCACTGTTACAGCTTTATCACTTAGTGGGATGCTTATTATTGGACTTAGTAACTCTTTGAGGATGACTAGTACTGTGACGATTCTGATGATAGGAGCTGTTCTAAGAGTCAACTACTATGCAAATTTAAAGGTAGGGGGCAAAGACAGTTATCGTAGGCATGCAGGGATGTTAATTAGAAGTGGAAATATTATAGTTAATTGTGTTAAGCTATTTCAATGACTCTTCATTTTAGTGCTCAATTAAACCATACCCTATTTTATGCTAGAAATGATATTTCTTCCTCAGAAAGAATAGTTTCTCCCCCCCCTTTCTCTCCCCCCCCCCCCCACCTTATCCCTTCTTCTATTTTCTCTTAAATCGATTTCTATTAAATACTGTACACAATAGTGTGTGAAATTAAACTCAGTTTGCCACTACTGTATCACATACAATACTGCAGGTAGTTGAATTTTGGTAAATGTCCAAAGAGATGAGCATATTTTCATGACAGTTTTGATGGATTCAATCACAGTATACTGTATATCTATAACCAGTGTTAAAGTCTTAATGATTAACGTAATTTATAAAGGACATTTTCACCAAAGAACATGTATTTGAAGTACCATGTATGTATTTAAGTACTGTATACAGTACATGAATGAGGTCTGGGTTGTCATTGGATTCATGTTGTAGCATCTTGTATATGAAGGAACATCAATCATTGTGTTTGTACATGTGTCCCTTTGCAAAATATGTCTGGGAATAGATTTCACCAGTATGGCATCGCAAACTGCCAAATACTTTCAAATTGCTAGATGCAAGTGTAAACATGTATAGCAGGGACCATGTAGTATTTTCAAAGAGACTTCATTTAGACCCTTCAAAATTGCTACACAAATTTTGATGACTAAATTATTTCCAGGATATTGCTTAAACTTAAATTGTGAGGGTTAGTTATCACTATATATTCCGTCTATGAGTATAATTATACAGTGAAATAAGTAATTAAATCCAGTATGTTGTTTGGAAATAGTCTTATTATAAACAGCACATGTATGATGTACTGTATAAATGAAATGTTGATACCATTATGTTTGCAGGCAGTTTGCCATCAATAGAAGATAGTTCTTCACTACTTACAGTAATATCCCTGTATACTGTATGTATGTGTGTATATACATATATACACATACAAGAAATCATCTTGAATTTCAAATCCCTATCTCATCCAATAATGAGGTTTCTCCTCTGTAGATCTTAGTTGTTGCTATCAAATCGCTTAAGATCCTCATCCCTTGGGATTTGGATCTGAATAACTGAAGCAAGACTTAATTTTGCTTGGCCAATTATCAGAAGTAGTTTTTACTGTTTTCTTTAGTACATTTCTAGTTGCATATTTAATCTTGTGTTCGTTGAATGAAACCAGACGGAACCAATTAGTCCCACTACCGTTTCTTGTACCATGGAAGTAAATGTAATTTATGAATATCATTTTGCAACAAAGCATACAGCAAAATGAAAGAATAGAGAGAGGGAGAGAGAAAAAAAAGGAACAACAGAAAAGATCCTATAGTGTCATAATAATAAAGTGTCATTATCCATCAAAGTGAATTTTTGTAATTTATTCCTTCCTCGCTTACCTGCCTATACATTCTACATATATGCACTCAAATCTACCTAGCCTGCAAATTTGCTAACATTTTAACACTGTACCTCCACTTAAGGGTCAGTGTCCACTTCCTTCAATCCCTTGCAAATCAACCATTCTCAATACACAACTGTATTTTTCAGTGTGTGTACTATAATATTTTCTACTATAAGAGACAGTGGTTCAACAGTGACTTTTGAAAAAAAGTCATCTCATTCTGATGAGAGATCAACCTAACATAAGACCCACACTAGTTTAACATCAGATATATGCATGCACTGTATACATAGATCTGATTGGTTGAGATCTTGAATACATTAAGGACTCAAGGCAAAGTAATTGTTAATTGCCATCAAGTGTCAATTAGGTAAGTTTACCAACAACTGACTGTACCTTTTGGAACAAGACAAAATGCTCATAGCGTTCGCCCGTTCTGTTTCATTCGTTTGAATTTATTTAATACAGGAATTGTACAAATTGTTTGCAGTTCTTCTGGCATATCTTAAAGAAAGATCTTAAAGATAGATGTGACACTATATGAAGATTTGTATAGAGGAAATTAATAACAACAATGTGGGAGTGTTATGCTAATATACGTATACATATACCTGCAGTCAATTACTGCTACACTAATGCCAGCAGTATAATCATTTAATTACCATATTGAGCAATTCTATTTCACTTGAATTATTCTTGGTCAACTGAGCTCACCTATTTACTTAACTCCTTTCTTACCTATTCTCCTATCTCCAAATCCCCTCTTTTCGCTCTCTTTGGAGTAAATTGATGACCCAGGGCTACATATACAGTACTTTCCTATCTTATATACATGTCTACACACTCTGATATTGGTAGCTTACAACAAGTGGTCGCATTTTTTGCATTGCGCCACCTAGTCCGATGACCTCTACAGGTGATAGCCTTCCTATGTCAAAATCTACCCATTACATGAATGCATTGTCGAACTTAAAGGCATTGAAGACTCTCCGTAAACCGTGTGCCGCCATCTGGAAAGTAAACTTTCCGTTATTTGCAAGTGAAGTTTTTCTCTTGTTGCTACAAAATGCAGACAGTAATGAAACGTGATACCTTGTTATCTATTATCTGGACCTGAGATGTCCATCGCTGCTATGTACACTGTGTTGTGGATATAAACTGTAGCTGCATGTACTGACTGTACACTAGTGTCTAATTACCGACTTCTGTTACACCTCATTCGAAACTAGGGTTTATCTGACAGCTGCAGTACTGTAGGTCAAGAACTACTTTCTCTTCCTTGTGATACATTATATAAATCTATTACAGTCGCTCCATGTACACATATATGTATGAAGTGTATTACAGATCTCACCTTAAATGTTGTCACTGTAACAAAGAGTAGGGTTAAATTCAACCTCTAAAGGGAAGTAAAGTATACCTTAAAAATTATGGATCTCTTACAAGTACATTCATGTTGTCGATGAAGGCAAGAAGCATCTCAAATGGATTTTCTTCTCCATCCTGGATACAGTCCATGCATAGATAATGTTGTATACCTTTAAGCGCTGCTTTGCTTAGTAAACTCCAACTCATTTGCAGCTCTCCTTCAGTTTTAATGTTAGACTAATCAGAAGTACTCCTTCATACGTCTCAACTTTCAGATCATTCAGCTGGAAATAATAACGAATTGAAATTAAATTTTTTAGAACTTTGAGCATTAATAAACGAAACTTAATGAAAGCTGATCTTGTTCTTCTAATTTTCTCTGAACTGCAAATGTTATTAGTGTTAAAACAGGTAAAACATGAATTCTAATCATCTTCAGACCAGTGACACTGTCACCCACTAATGTGTGACAAAGACTGGCTCAGTCAGTCTGGTCACTGACCGTGGTAATCTTTGGATTATTCCATTCCGTCTCATTCTGTCTCTCTTCTTTCTTTATGTCTTACCTGTTTGTTTTTACACAGTTATATTTCCCTTGCTGGTGCCCATAGGCCTTTACCGATAGGACTTGCCTCATTTAAAGTAGCTTTGACTTACTTCCACGCCTCCATCAGATATGTGTCAAAAATGTTACGATTTCTAACGTAAATGTAGCTTTTCTGATGTATACATATTGTCTTGTGTAGTTGTCGTTTCGTTGCTAGTTGATTCGTGTGTTTGAAGCTATGGCAAGCAGAGGTGTACGTGTATGCAGTAACTATCAGTTATGGGACGAGTGTTGATGTGAATGAGATTGTCAGGATGTTATTTCTGTCTTGTAAACTTAAAGACGTAGGGCCCCGCCACCAGTCTCTCAAATTTTCTTGAATCTAGTAACATGTTGAAAGAAGAATGTATTTACTGGGTCGATAAACTTAACTGTAGACTGTTAATATTGTTACTCTTAATTCTGTACAAACAGGTAAGAAAATGAAAAAAAAAGGCAAATTTAAACTTTGACTGATGTTAGAAAAAGAAAGAAAGGATCAAACATTAACTAGTGGGAACTGTTACTTCAAAGAATAGCAAATCCCACAAACGTTGTGTCTTTTCTTCAGAACTGTTTCGTGTCTACATCTTTTTCCATTTGAGATCTACTCACTCAGCTAATATTTCTTGGATCATGTCAACCTATTCTGAATTTTCCTTTTACTTTCTTCAAAATTGTCTTCAATCAAGAAAGTTTTGTCCTTCATCAAGTAAATTTCTAATTGGACTTGAGAGGAAAAGAATTCTTCCAGAAACATACAAACATTAAACACTTTTTCCGCATAAATACTTTTGTACTTCTCTCCAGCTAAATTCTTTCAGTCATCAATATTTTGATTTTATCGTAAACGTGCGTTAATCCTTTAACCCCTCACACTGTAAACGAGTACACAGTAGTAAGCATTTTTGGCCGAGGTTTAAGGCTGTAAGGTTGTACAGTTACTTCGTTCCCATCTTACCTGTCTCCATCTCTACATACTGTATGCACTCTCATTTTACCTAAACTAATTAGGTTATACCACATTTGGAATTATGAGTTAGTATATTAAATACTTTGAAAAGCACTGACTGCTCTTCTCCTTTAAGCATGTTTCACGCACAATCGGGTGTGCAGTTCTATAATGAGAGCTTTTACAGTTTAATTGTACAACTGTCTGGGAGCAACGACCAGGATGCCAAACCAGCACGCTATGGCTGAGAGCAGCGGTTTGCTGTCAAATTGCACGTTGACAGGAAGTAAAATGTTGTACGATATTCCAGGTGCCGAGAGATTTTACGCTGCAGGACAAATAAAGGTGGTGTACAGTAGCATAATTTTTGTGGCATTTGTCTGAAACAGCTCGATGAGATGTGGCTTGCTTGAAAATCACTTAGAAATCCCTTAAATTTGAGAAATTTCTATTCTTGAAATTGCCCTTAAGTTAAGGTATTTGTAGATCGTTAGGTGCTTGCTTCCAAGGTGTATAGCTTTTGCTGACAAGCGGAAGGAGTATATATGTTAAACTGATCGAAAACGTTACATCTTATTATAACCAGGAATATGCATTGCACTGCACTAATTTCCATCTCAATCCAAATTTTTTCCCTCTAACTCTCTAATACTTGAAACCTAGAAATCAGAGTCAGCTTTGTGACTGATTTTTTTTCATTTTTAATTAAGAGAATTAAAGCTCTCACTTTTTTTTTATATTAAACTTGGCTAGTTAATGTTTCTTATGAAAATATAATTTCTTGATGTTATTACTTGTGTATTTTAAATGGTTTATCAATTATGCTCACAGAGAAATTAGATTAGTTAAAACTCATGAAATGAGAAGATAATACCCCTCTGATTAAAAGATATTTACCAGAGCTTCATATCTGACTCATGTGAGCATAGACAAGCATATGGAACTCCAGCTGAAAAACCAATCATTGACATTATCAAATTATGCTATTGACAGATTTCTAGTCCAGACACTTAAGCCAATTTGACGTCCTCTTATTGGCTCTTGTAACTTTAGTCTATTGAATCAGCCATTTTGAATAAATGGTGACAGCGGAACATCGTGACAAACTGTGCGTGACTGCGAATGTTAGCTAATAAACTATTATGTGATGTGAATGAATCCGCAGACTTTAAAAAACACTTCAGTACTTCCGAGGTATCGAAGAAGAGTTTTTTGGAAGCCCTGTGGGGAAGGCCATTTGAAAATAGCAAGATTATATTCTGTAAGAAGCTTTGAATTTGAATGTCCAAATATGGAACATATATACTCCAGGGTGAGAAATTGGTGATGAGCAGATTATCAGAGCATGTGAGGCCCAAGTTTGATATGGAGGTTTGGAAGAAGATCTTGGTTGGATAATTCTTCTTCTTAATGTGACCTCTTAACAGCAATGAAGAAAGTAAGGCGTAACATATTCTCTTGCCAGCCCCTCAGAGGATAGGATAAAAAAAAATATAGGTTACACTTGATTCCTCCATGTATAGGTTGTTCTAAGATGTGTTTAAGATATAGGTATGTACTGTACTCTTGTACTATTTCTTTTAATAGAACTTTGCAATAGGAATGTATCTGGGACATGCTAAGCTGGGTGGAAGCAATTAGTTGTCTTTTACATTGAATCTATATTTAACTGTCTCTGTAAAAAGATGTAGTGTTATTTCTGTACCATGTCTAGACAGTATCCATTTTACCTCATTAAACTACAATTATATCCCAAGGTATCTATTTTATTGTTTCATAACTAATTTTTGTTAATATCATAATTTTTGTCTTGCTCGTCTGTGACCAATCTGATTAGTAGACTCAACTTTTAAACATGTTTTCTTTTTACAGAAACACAATACAGAGTTAGTCAAATAAGTTAACTCAGAAAAAGAAAATAATTATAAACAGTTACACACTACACATCAGCTATCAGGAGAAGAGACTAATTTTTTTTGGCAATGAGGGGATATCAGAGAGGAATAATGGGGGGGGGGGGGAGATTGCAGGTAAGCTGGATAAACAGTGAATTAGAAGAAAGTTCACATGCATTGGGATAGTAATTTCAATGTAGACAATGAAATGTTCATTTTTTTCTATATAGAGAGAATTGTACGAATGGTCACAGATTTTGGGATAGTAATTTTAATGTAGGAAATTTTTTTTAAAATGCAAAAAATTGTAAGGAGACAAAGGAGATCATCTCATGAAGGAGCACAGTAATAGAAGAAGTTCCAGAAGATGACTAATTCTGATAAAAATGAGGAGAGTCCAATTAACGATATGACTTAGTCAATGCTTGAGACAAGTGAATAATTATAATGGAGGACTAGCAACTAGCAATAAATATCACTAATGTTGAAAACTGGATTCATTTTATAAGAATGCCCTGGCTCCATCTGAAAATAAATGTTTTGTCACTGAAGAGTGGTAGATTTGAAAGGGAATTGAAAGTGAGTGGTGACTCAGGAGTGGATATTGAGGGCACTAGAATGTTTTTGACAGGCTATGTTGATAGGAAAGGGCATATTGATATACAGGTAAGCTAGCCAGTTGGGGAAATTTACCGCTCTACACTGTCCTCTCCTTGTGTCATGCTACAAAGCACACGTACTGACAGTGTAAACAGTTTGTAACCTTTATCTGATTTTAATGCTAATACCACTGTATACTGTCCTCACATACCATGCTTCAAAGCACTCATACTGCTAGTATGAATAGTCCCTAACCTTTAACTGATTCTAATGCTAATACCACTGTATACTGTCCTCACATATCATGCTTCAAAGCACTCATACTGCTAGTATGAACAGTTCCTAGCCTTTAACTGATTTTATTGCTAATACCACTCTATGCTATCTTCTCTTATCATGCTTCAAAGCACTAGTACTGATGGTATGAACAGTTCCCACCTTTATCTGATTCTAATGTTAATACCACTGTATCCTGTCCTGTAATATCATGCTCCCAAGCACTCTAACTCACAGTATGAACAGTTCCTAACCTTTAACTGATTCTAATGCTAATAGCACTGTATACTGTCCTATCATATCATGTTTCCAAGCACTAGTACTGACAGTACAAACAGTTCCTAATATTTATCTGACATTCATGCTGTTCAACACCATCAGTACAAGTGCTTTGAAGCATGACATGAAAGTACCTTAACAAAACAATATGTTATCAACTGGGTGGGGACACATCCTTGCTGATAAATACCCAAAGTAGGAGTTTTATGGGACTCTCATCTACTCCCTGTATCATGGATTTCACCTGTACCTTCAGTAGCTTAACTGTCTTGTGTTTAGTGAATGCTGCCATCTTCATTGTCACCCAAATCTTAATGGTGTATATTGTTGCAGTACTTAAATTCTGTGGTTTTAAGGAGAGGTGTGCATATATATTAGTGTTACTTTTCATGTTTATGTTTGTCAAAGACTTGAATATTGTCAAATAATAATTAGTGATATAAAGAGTCTACACACCTGTTAATAACTCAAACTTATTAAAAGTGGTTAAAATCATTAGTCAACTGGCAGATATGTAATATGCAAAGCATTATCAAATAGGTGAATGTACAGTAATGATATGTTTCCCTTACAGGATGAATTGAAAGGAAAGTTAAAGAATTAATTTATATTTCTTTGGCTGTAAAGGAGAAAGTTAATTTATTAGCAGCTTGGGGAGAATTTTCATTCAATTCCAAATTCTTTGTTTGTAGTTAAACAAAAATTGTCTATTCTTTCACAATATAACTACTATCCCCCCTCCCCCCCCCCCCCACAGCTCCTCTTGCGAGGTCGATCAGGGTTAAACTCCTTTAGTATAGTAGAATTGTAGTTAATACATTTTACCAAAAGTAAAATATGAAGCAAGCAGGTTTCATTTCACATATGCACGATCTTCAGGTTAAATGTTTTCTTTACATTGCACTTTGATTGGGTTCGGTTCCAGCTTTCACTATAGGGGTATTGTAAAATAAAATAAAATACCAATATATACATGAGTGTATTCATAAATATATGGATCCACATTTAAAGTCACAGTCATGCTTCCTCATCAATCAACAATAAAATCAAAAGAACAATTTTGGTTTTAACATTGGCATTGCAATAACCAGAATGGCTGTGAGAAGGTTATCATGATCGACTTTACTGTGTATCATTACATGAATTTCATTCACATATGTTTTGAAAGAAATAAAATATTTTGTTGACATGGATGCTCAAAGTTTGACATGCCACCATGTATGAGTGTATAGAACAATTCTAGAACTTTTCATCCATTTTTGGTAAATATTGACTGCAACACAGGGTGATGTAGGATAACATCAGAACAGCCCTACTATGATAGCCTGCAGTGAGTACCTCATATATATACCACAAAGCTGATGGCCTTTGATATAGTGCCCTACATCGGGATATACACAAATATGTTGGCATGTATAGTGAGGAGCCCTTTTAGTTTATTCTGTGCATTAAATCAACAGTGGCCAGATAACCTTATAACAGAGAGTCTAACTATAATTATCCGGTTATAATTCATACTGAATGACTGTTAGAGTAGAGCACCCATCATACGGTAGCTGTGAAACAGAATATCTCTAAGATGAAACCAAAGACGGTAGCTCGCATAAATATTTGTACTGTATACAGATTTAATATTGAGACGAGAAGGTGAATCCATAAACGACTTTCTGGTTTAAGGTTTGGATCTGTCTTGCTCTTCGTTTGCAGTACTCAATCTCGGTCTGATAGTCGACTCCTCCTCGTCGATGACAAATTCTTTCTTGGTGATGCGATATTGACCAGCAGTTAAAAACGAAAAGAATCCCTATCTTTCTCTTGTTCCCTCTCTACTTCATGTCTTTTTGCATCAGCTCCTGAATGGAGAATTATGAAGCGTAAGGGAATCAATTTTTGCAATTTATTCACATTAATGGAAGCAAGAAACCCAATGGACTGTTTTGATTGGTCTGCTTAGTGATTCTGAGTGATTGTACAGGGATGATGGAATGGTTAAGACCGGGTATGAGCTTTGGTGGCAAGGGAGTGAGCGTTCAAATTAGAAACTGGTGAAGGGTTTCCAGGGTCAAGTGCTGGTAGTCAAGCGTGTGTTCCTGCTATTAATGGGTATTCAGATTTATTTTGACTCTAGTCGAAGGATACGGAAGTTGTCACCAATTTCAAAATCTTTGACGTTTTGTCACGCAGTACATACGTTAACGGGTACGGTGAGTTTAACTTAAAAGTGCTTATTTTTCGGATTGCCCTGAGGTTTTGTGGGAGGAATTGGAGCGTTATCAATGGTGTGATTTGTAGGATTTCTTTAATAAATGCAAATCTTGTATGTGTTTAACGTTTGATTTGGTATAATTGTACAATGAAAGCATTGGTTGTTGCGGGTTGTAGAATTCAGATACAATACTCTTTTGCCCTCTTAATGGAGGTACAGTACAGGTATCTTGCATAGTTAATCCGGTAATGCCATAACTGATACATACAATTGCAAATACTGCTAGAAGGTCAGGACTGTAACACAGTGGGGGTGTAGGGAGGAGGAAGGGTATTCCAGTCTTGTATTTTACGTTCAACAATTATTTCACTGTAGAGCCTGCTATTTTAAAGATTAAGGGACCTGAATCTTGAAACCACAATTCTATTTATTTTGGACTAAGAGTATACTCTTAATTGTAATCTCAAACAAGAGTTAAAACAAGTGAGGACCAGTGGCCATAATTATGGCTGCCATAATTTACCACTTAGATCCCATAATGCCCAGTCAGTCCAACCACTCTCAGACACAATGTTCTTTGAAGAAAAAGAAGAAAAGTATTTATTCAACTTCATAACTAACCCTGCCCCCTCTCTCTCTCTCCCATTACAACCATTGCCCTCTCACTCTACAGTTTGTAAACAGACAACATGCACCCCCCTTATAACCATTGCACTCTGTCTAGACTGACACCATGCCCCCTCCCCCTTACAACCACTACACTCTCACTCTACAGTGATGTCTAGACTGCTCTAACCTTTTGACAGTGATCTCCCACTGTGATCGGTTACTCCTGGTTAAGTTCAGATATGGCTTGCATATAATTATGACTCCATTAACAAGTCAGTAGGAGATTATCAGATTGTATCAAAGTTAATGTGCACAATACAGCATAAACCATAATTGATCTATGTAAACCGTCACAAAAAACTTTCCCAAACAGCTAAGAAAAAGTCTTATTCATTCCTGAGATATCACAGATTTAATGTGCTTTTAATTTAAATTTAAACTGAAAACTAGGCTTATGACTTGATCAAGTCCGAATGTAACGTCATTAAGCCACATTTTGTGAAATGGAAACAGCTATTATAATATAATTGAAGCTTGTATCATCTCCTCATGATAGCAGGTTGGGTTTCAGTGTCAACACTTCACATTCTACCCTGAAAATATGAAAAGCAGAACAAAAAGAACGTTGAAGGTTTCCTATCCTATTGGCAATGCGAAAAATCACTGATTTCCAAATGTTCAGCTCCCAGACATAACTTTATATAAGGATATATATATATATATCTGTTAAAATGAAGTGTCAGGATGTTTTTTCTTAGAAGTTTGGGTGAGTTGTTCAACACATAGATTTCTATCAATATAAGCTTAAATGATGACTCTGGGCAGAATTTTCAGTCTTGATATGTTATAGCTCAAGTAGAAAGAAGACGTGAGTGCTGGTAAAGTTTATATCTAGCTATTCAAGAATTCAAGATATTTACCTTTAAGGCTAAATTGAGGATGACTTGGCTCCTCAGTGCAAGCCTTAATGTTAACTAATTGCTGTATAAATTTGAATAATAATGCAAGACAAAAATGTTCTTATTTACTTGATATTAACAACAGGGCATCCTTGGAGAATATTCAATACCATTTGTCCTTGACAATTTTGTAACACAGTGTAAAAATGCCATTTGAGGCATCTTAGGAAGTCACCTTATGGTCTGTGTATTAGACTAAAGTGTATTGTCCCAGTGGCTTTTAATCATTGATGAACCTCAGCTGTTTAAATTTAAGTGTCATTTCTCAGAACTGAGAAAGTAATCTACTGTAGAAGTAACACAACCTAGACTGGTAAAACAGTGGTTTTAATCAAATTCAATTTTATTCCTACAAGTCATCCTTTAGATATAGTTGGGATTGTGTCTCCTTTAAAGCTTCCATGTATTGTTACAATAAAGTGATCTATATTGCTACATCATTATGAATCATATGTTATATTTATGTTATACTTGAGTTACTTTGAATGATGGCCCTCCAAGTCTGACTTCTCAAGGGTATTTATCTGGAAAACCAACTACAGAACCAAAAATGGCGCAAATCTCAAAGACGATACTCAGTAATATTACATATTTTGCTGTGACCTTCAGGATAGATCTTGCATTTGTTTTATCAATCTTGAAGTTAGGGCACTATTTCGCTCTTCTTTTATTAAAAGTGTTCAGAAAATTTGCAGCTGGGAAGTGGAAGGCGGAACATAAAACCTATGGTCCTTTCAGCTTTTGTGTATTTAAGTAATGGTATTTGACATTGTTCACTTACGTATAATATCCTTGCCACAGGTCTGTTTTAATGTTCCCTCACTTTTAACTGTTTATGAGAAATTTGTGAACTTCTCTCACCTGTTTCGTTTGAGACTTTACTGTAACCATTAGAACAAGGTTTAAACAGTAAATGCAATGACAAATAATAATTAAGAGTGAGGATTGTGGTGGTGCCTTAGATTCTTTGTGTGTTCAAATGAAATGCTAAATTGTAAATATGTTCATAAAAATGAGGAGTGGGATGGTGGAGGGGGGGGGGGGTTTGGGAGAGGGGATTGGTCAAATTACAGGACACTCATCATTTTTAACTCTGTACCCTCTATCATGTTGAATGTGGTCTACTGCCCTCTGTATCACGCTATCAACCAAAATTACTTAACATGCTGACACAGGATTGTCAATTCATCAAAATTTTCACATTTTGAACGGCTCATGAATCTATTTGCAGTTCTGAGATACTTTGAATGCATTCATGAGACCTTACTCCTATAAATTGTTATTAAAGGTAAAGTTATATAGTTGTTGTATTCAAGAGGGTCTGTTTTTTTTCTTGTTCTTTCACAATAATTGCCAGATTGTAGGTGACATGTAACTTTAGACGACAATTTCATATAATTTGAGCAGCATCTTATTTTCATTGTACCAGGCCAAAGAACGCAGGAAAAGAAAAGGAAAAAAGGAAAAAGAAAAGAAAGGAGATTAGTTAAATCGAAAGTAAATGATAGGTTATCTCAAATATGTACAGTTGTCGTTTACTTACTGTATTACTGTAGCTGAACTCTTTCGGACTTGTTTCCAAAACATCAAACCTTTACCTCTCAACACTATGTGTTTAATACTGTATGATTATGATATTTATCATTTCTTCCCACTCCCTCTCCCCACTACCACCCCCACTACCACCCCCACTACCTCTCCTGACTCCCTCTCCCCACTCCCTCTCCCCACTCCCTTTCCCCACTCTCCCCACTCCCTCTCCCCACT